>JAXGGA010017230.1:0-24815 GCA_038373865.1 Uloborus plumipes | reverse complement strand
TTTTAACACACACACAACCTTACTAAAATTTCACACAGCAAATATGGTGGTAAAAGTAGAAAAAACCAAAAATTCTTTTTTTTTTTTTCATTAAATAGAAAAAAAAAAAAAAAAAAAACGGCCCTCGGGGGACCGGCCCTTCTGGAATTTTCCCAAACTCCCACATAGCCAGTCCGGCCCTGCTCATAACTAACTCCATTACTCAATATTTGACGTAAAATTTATAAATAAGGTAGAGTATACATTTATGAACTTGAAACATAAGATGAAATGTCAGCAAACACCTGGTTATTCAAATAAAAAGGGTTTTTCTGCGATCCATCCAATCTTCCTATGTTAAGTCTACGAGACTTTCGTCAAGATGCCCTCCGGCGGACAAACGCACTTCCCCGCTTATCAGTGGGTGGTCTGCTTGTCGTCACTCTGATACTCAAGGCACTCTACTTCCGACCACTGGTCCCATCCTTTGTATGTATCAAACATCCTCAATCCTCACTCTCTCTCCAGAAGTAACGAAAATTTACTTAGGTTAATCTAGCCCTGCGAAAGCGAATACTATAGCCAAAAAAACAATAAGCGTGTATGTGTAATTGAAGCGGCAAGTGGATAAAGGTGATATGTGACATTGAATTTCGCCGATTTACACAAATTCAGATTAGTGCGTGTTCAATTGTGTTAACTCACAAACACAATTGAAGGGGCAAGTGACTAAAGGTGATATTTGACATTTTTTTCAATTTCTAGAAAAAACTTTAAAAAAATTAATTATTTCCTTATCACCTTCTTCCATGGTAACAAGAAGTTCTGTCAAGAACTAAACGAGCCTACTTTCCCGTACATCGACATCGGCATTCTAGCATCTGATCATTATTCTCTTGATTATCTAAGACTAAAAATTATGTCAAACATACCTTTTTAGCACTTGAAGCTGATTTCTAAAAGCAAAATATACCCCTCTCATCAGATGAAATAGACACATAAAAAGTAAATAAATGAATAAATAAAGTTTTGTCGCACCTTTTAAAGAATGTAACTGTTACAGTTCTTCCGTAGAAAAATTCCTCAATTGTTTTCAAAAAAAAATTAAAAGTACAAAGTACATCAAAACACATTTTATCAAAGAAAGAAAAAAAAAAGAAAAAAAAAACTCGTCCGTTGATAAAATGTCTCGAATTTCACTTTTAATCCGTTGCCAGTTGTTAAATATAAATAAAGAATAAAATGCCCTCGTGAATGAAACATTTTTGTTACAAAAAAAATCGTCTGCCAAAAATAATAATAATAATAATAATAAATTCAATAAAACAAATGAATAAATAAACAAAAAATCGTCTGCACAGTCAGTCATTTTTTTTCGGACTGTTTACTCAAAAGTTATTAGGGGTGACAGCTTGCTTGAGCGGTTCAATGTTGAACGAAAAATTGTTCAAATCGGAAATGTAAATACGGGAATGAAGTATCCTTGAAAAGTTCTTTCCAACAAAAAAAAGTTTGTTCAAATCGGACTGTTCATTAAAAAGTTAGTATCGCGGGACCGGTTGTTTGAACGGCTCAAATTTGAACCAAAAATTGTTCAAATCAAAAAATCAAATATGGGAATGAGCTGTACTCGCCGAGATCTTTCCAACAAAAAAAAGTTTGTCCAAATCGGACTGTTCATTCAAAAGTTATTAGGGGGGGACAGACAGACCGACGACCGACCGACCGACCGACCGACACACAAATTCCCCATCTCAATACCCTACTTTCAAATTTTTAATTTTTCGATATTCATTTTACCTTTTTATTTTTTTCACTTGGCGATATTTTTTTTGACTTGGCGATATTTTTTAACTTGGCGATATTTTTTGGACTTGGCGATATTTTTTAGATGCATTAAGCTACTTTTAATACTTTTTTCGTCTTTCTTTTATTTTTAACGGGAAAGTAGGCTAAAAAGTATGTTTTTCCAAAATGGGGGAGTTTCCGAAATTTCAAAAGTATTTTTTTCTGAAAGAGCATGCTTCAAAACATAGGAATTGACCTTTTTTTTAATTTTTTGACACAGTTATATACTTTTTATGAATTATTTTAACCGGTGCGCAGATGCTATTCCGAAAAATAAAAAAAACATCTGCGCATGACGTCAGTGGTGCACGTAAGCACGAAATCTAATTGGTTGTAGTGAGATGACGAAGGTCGTGACTTCACCGATTCCTGCGATTGGACAACTCAAGTCAAGCAAAATGGTGTTATTATTGGAAAGAGAGCTGTTAGGTGCACCACTGACGTCACATAAAATATTTTTGGAAAAAAAATAGAACCGACTTCAGTTGGAAATTGCTCTAAAAAGTAAAAAATAATTTTTTTTCTTTGAACACCATCGAAACTACTTTGAAACATAAGTTTTGAAGTCGGCGCAAAAACGATAGGTAAAATGATATTTAACCATATTTTGCCAACATTTTTTCAGAGAAACCATTGAAAATTAAAAGCATAATATTTGTACCATTTCACGAATGTGTGGTAATCAATGAAATGAATCCATTAAAATTTATATTTATAGTTGAATTGTAGTTGCGTATGATTCTATACATTATTTTTGCTCCGACTTCAAAACTTATGTTTAAAAGTAGTTTCGATGGTGTTCAAAGAAAAAAATTATTTTTTACTTTTTAGAGCAATTTCCAACTGAAGTCGGTTCTATTTTTTTTCCAAAAATATTTTATTTCATTCTTTTTAGTGTAAATGCACTTAAAAGTGTAAATGCAAAAAAACCATGCAGCTGTTCAAAAAACCCCTTGCAGACCTGGACTCGATCTCATTCCATCAGGAACTTCAATCTGACGTGTTTAACCACTTGACCATCGGGTCGCTCATTGAAGTAAGGATTTACGGTAGCAGATATTGTTTTAAATAACATGAAATTTTAGTTTTTCGATCATAACTTTTTTTCCAGTGAACAAATATCGTCATATGAATACATGGTACCTAAGTTAACCATCTCCTATCGATTAAAAAAAATCGTCCAAATCGGTTCAGTAGATCAGATGTTATGTGCGAGGGGGAAGGGGTTAGAGTAAGACTTGAAAAATTGGTGCAAGTTTTTGCATTTCATGCATAATAATTTTCAACTAAAGTGGACTCTTTAGATTTTTTTTCAAACACCACAAATCATAATCTTATTTTTTAAAAATGTGTGTCACTTTAATGGTCGTTCATACCCCCTCCCCCCTCGCAGTGCAAAGAAACATTACACAGCAGATTTTGCCTAATAACTCAACACTCATGGTGTTTGATACATTTTATTTGTTTATAATGATGTTTTTTGGTCACAACCGATATGAAAATCACCAAAAATAGTTACTTTAATTTATTAACATATATATTTATCATCTTCAGGTGCCACAAATCAAAAACCATTTATTGCCACAATCGGTTCAAAGCCCCCAAAAATGGCGCAAACGTCCATAAGAAAATTCTATAGCATCGAAGGACTGAAGGACCCCATTGCCAAATTTGGCAAAGATCCGACCAAAACTGTCATTTTGTACTATAAAAAAATATGGGGTAGATCCCCACGGGGGATGTACCTGCATAAGGACATTACAATCATTAAAATCATTCAAAAAAAAAAAAAAAAAAACATGCAGCTGTTCAAAAAAATCCTTGCAGACCTGGACTCGATCTTACTCCATCAGGAACTTCAACCTGATGCGCATAACCACTTGACCATCGGGCCGCTCATTGAAGTAAGGATTTACGATAGCACATATTGTTTTAAATGACATGAAATGTTAGTTTTTCGATCATAACTTTTTTTTCTAGTGAACAAATATCGTCATATGAGTACATGGTACCTAAGTTATATCATCTCCTATCGATTAAAAAAACAATCGTCCAAATCGGTTCAGTAGATCAGATGCTATGTGCGAACAAACAAAAAAAAAAGTATACGCTTTGAATTGAGAACCTCCTCCTTTTTTGAAGTCGGTTAAAAAACCACGCCCCGTTTTTAAGGTAGGGTATTTAAAAAAATTAATAAAAAATTAAACTGTTGGGAAAATTAAAGTATTTTTCGGCCCCATGTTGTATTTTTATATCATTCTATCAATTTCATTAACAAAAAGTAGTACTTTTGACTGAAGGAAACTCCCCCATTGTCACACATCACCTTTATCCACTTGCTCCTTCAATTGCAAGAAATACTGCCGTGTTAAGCGCAAATGTGGCATCTGCAGACGATCTCAAACTGAGATAATATAGCTGTTTATAGTTTTGCGCCCGCATGTATTAAATGCAGAAGGTACTTGTAAGAGGTTTTTTTTTTTTTTTTTTTCAAATATTTCCCATTCCCAGGTGACCATAGAACGTTGCATTCAGGTAAAATAAGTAATTAAGTAATAAAGAATCACCTGGAGGGAATAACTCAATTTTGTTAAGAAGTGCAGGTACGACTTTTGTGCCTAGCATAATTTAATGCATCGCATCAAATATTGTCCGTGTATTCCATCAACCAAATCATACACAATTCAATTCAGATGAGTTAAAGCCCTTGCACAGATCCCAGAAATACCAGAGTTCACTTTGTATTACAGTAGAACCTCTTTAATCCGGATTAATAAGGGGATCTAGTTCGTCCGAATGAGAGAAAGTCCAGGTTAAACAAAATAACCAATAAATTGAAATTGCTGAGAACGTTGTTGAAACATCACTTAGTTTAGTTCCAGAGTCACATTTGTGATGAAAGTATGCATCTTGGTCGTTTAGAAAACAGTCCTCTGGTTGATTTTATTAATGTTAATTATTTTAATTATGAGACTTATTTATTGTGTCCATGATTTGTGTCTACATGTATGGGTAGTTTCATAACTAATTATGTTCCAATTATTTTGCAGATATTACCCAACTACACGAAAATACACAATCCCCTGGCACAGTCAGTCCCCTGCTTAGTAATTTTAAGTAGGGGACTTGCCCCCTGTCGTGATTTACCAGAAAAACACAAACTTCAATTGGCCCTCCTTTCGAACCAAAGTAATAGATTCATTTCTTGAGTAATAGGTTTATAATTATACGAACATGTCAAAAAACAAGAAGTTCTGTCAAGAACTAAACGAGCCTACTTTCCCGTACATCGACATCGGCATTCTCGCATCTGATCATTATTCTCTTGATTATCTGAGACTGAAAACTATGTCAAACATACCTTTTTAGCACTTAGAGCTGATTTCGAAAAGCAAAATATGCCCCTCTCATCAGATGAAATAGACACGTAAAAAGTAATTAACGAATAAATAAAGTTTTGTTACACCTTTTAAAGAGTGTAACTGTTACAAAAATCCTCCATCGTTTTCAATAAAAAATAATAATAATAATAATTATAATAATTAAAAAAAATAAATAAATAAAAGTACAAAGATCATCAAAACACATTTTATCAAAGAAAGAAAAAAAAAGAAAAAGAAAAAAAATCGTCCGTTAATAAAATGTCCGGAATTTCACTTTTAATCCGTTGCCAGTTGTTAAATATAAATAAAGAATAAAATGTTCTCGTGAATGAAAAATTTTTGTTACAAAAAAAAATCGTCTGCAAAAAAAAAAATAATAATAAATAATAATAATAATAATAAATAAAATAAAACAAATGAATAAATAAACAAAAAATCGTCTGCACGTTCAGTCATTTTTTTTCTGAGCCTGCATTTCCGCCATGTTCGCGGAGTCGGAGTCGGAATCAGAGTCCTCACAGAAGATTACTTAGAAAAGTACTTTACAAACATTATTTATCAAAACCATTTTCTTACAAAGTTAGTTTGAAGGAAATCCGACTTTAAGTTCAGGATCAACATTCAACTTAAATTCCCCGTAGACGCTAATGTAATTTTTTTTTTCTGAACGGTTCACTATTGAACGAAAAATGGTTTGAATCAAAAAGCGAAATATGGGAATGTATGGGAAAGTCTCTCCGAGATCTTTCAAACAAAAAAAAGTTTATTCCATTCGGACGGTTCACTCAAAAGTTATTAGGTGGGGAAAGGTTGCTTAAAAGGTTCAATGTTGAACGAAAAATTGTTCAAATCGGAAATGTAGATACGGGAATGAAGTATTCTTGATGAGATATTTCGAACGAAAAAAAGTTTGTTCAAATCGGATTGTTCACTCAAAAGTTAGCATCGCGGGATAGGTTGTTTGAACGGTTCAAAGTTGAACCAAAAATTGTTCAAATCGAAAAATCAAATATGGGAATGAGCTGTACTCGCCGAGATCTTTCGAACAAAAAAAAGTTTATTCAATTCGGACGGTTCACTCAAAAGTTATTAGGTGGGGAAAGGTTGCCTGAACGGTTCAATGTTGAACCAAAAATGTTCAAATTGAAAATTTAAATACGTAATAAAGTATCCTTGCCGAGATGCTTCGAACAAAAAAAAGTTTGTTTAAATCGGACTGTTCATTCAAAAGTTATTAGGGGTGACAGCTTGTTTGAACGGTTCAATGTTGAACGAAAAAATGTTCAAATCGAAAATGTAGATACGGGAATAAAGTATCCTTGAAAAGATCTTTCGAACAAAAAAAAGTTTGTTCAAATCGGAATGTTCAAGTGTTCATTCAAAAGTTAGCATCGCGGGACAGGTTGTTTGAACGGTTCAAAGTTGAACCAAAAATTGTTCAAATCGAAAAATCAGATATGGGAATGAGCTGTACTCGCCGAGATCTTTCCAACAAAAAAAAGTTTGTCCAAATCGGAATGTTCATTCAAAAGTTATTAGGGGGGGACAGACAGACCGACAGACCGACCGACCGACCGACGCACAAATTCCCCATCTCAATACCCTACTTTCAAATTTTTAATTTTTCGATATTCATTTTACCTTTTTATTTTTTTAACTTGGCGATATTTTTCGGACTTGGCGATATTTTTTCTAACTTGGCGATATTTTTTGGACTTGGCGATATTTTTAGATGCATTAAGCTACTTTTAATACTTTTTTCGTCTTTCTTTTATTTTTAACGGGAAAGTAGGCTAAAAACGTGCTCGGACACATTTTGTATGGAAAAGTACGAGTTTAAAAAGAATCAGTCATTTAAGATAGGACTAATTCCGTTTCTGACAAAACTTAGACAGTTGATCAACTTACAAGGATGCTCAACTTTACTGGTTTCACTTTATCCATAAAAAGATTGGCAAAAAACCACCCTCCCCCTTTTAAAGGGAAGAAATCCGGCTAGGCCGTTGTTAAGAAACATGCAATATTTTCTACTGGAACCGTAAAAATTCAGAAATCAATATTTCATGAATTCATGCGTAAGAGAGAACAGAAAAATATACTAAAGAAATGCACACATATTCACTAAAAGAGTTTTCTTAACTAAAAATAGCATATTTAAGAACGAATTCAAATTTTGAAAAAAGGAATTTGTATAAGAATTTGAAATAAGAATACTAACATAAACATATCTGACACAGCTGATAATTTAATTAAAGACGAAACGGTTACACTTTTTTAGCATTTCAATCAGGGCTTTTAAGTATCATGTATTAATATTAGATAGATAGGTGTATCTACATTTAGACCAGTATTTACTAAAACTTGAAGTCTTTGAGGAACGAGATACATGCAGCCTTTGAACAGAACCGCGCAACGAGGGCTTTAGAAACAAACCGTCATTAAATTTTAAATCAACCTATCGCGAAACAAAGGTCGTTTCCCAAGAAGAAACAAAGCTGTTCTCTTGCAACTTCAAAGGGATTAGAACTTGAAACTTTAAATGAAGCTGCTGTGGTTTCCAAAATGGTAAATTGTCGCTTAGCGTAAATGTTAGAAGTCTTTATTCTTTGTAGATATTTAGAAAAATTTGCTTCGAATATCGTTTTCTTTGACTTTCAAAAGTTCGTACCACCACAGTAGAGATTAAAATTTGTTTTGTAAAGCAATTGCTTCATCTACTTCTTAAGGTTATAATTAGAAAGGATTAATTTTAATCTTCTGCTTTGTCTTAATATACGTTTAACATTTAAGATTCATTTGTTTTCACTTGCATTTTCCAGTTGTCTTTTTCAAAATGAGCAAAGAATTCCGAAGTTTAAGAATGTAATGCATTTATTGAAAAAGCAAAGCAGTATTTGTTGGATCTTTAATAAAGTTTCTGAGAGCTTAAAATAGTTCAGAATTTTAGCCCCCCCCCCCCCCGTTAACGCGACATTTACGTAAAGTTGATTAGACATCAGTGAGATATTTTTGTACACATATTGAATGTAAATACTAATTGTGGTATTTTCATGGCAATGGAAATGCTTCTAGCTTTTAATACTTCGCACCTTTTCAAAAAGGTTTGCTAATTTCGTTGATACAGTAATGATAACATTCATCAACTGTTTGATAAGATTCTGAATTTGTATTTATTTTAGAGAGCAAATAAACATTTTTTCTTTTTTTTTTTCTTCAGTTGATACAGTTATGATAACATTCATTAACTGTTTGTTAAAAGATTCTGAATTTGTATTTATTTTAGAGTGCAATTAAATATTTTTTCTTTTTTTTTTCCTTCAAATTTAAAACTTTTTGTGACGATATTCATTAGATAATGTTACAGTTACAAACTCGTATGTACATCAAATCAGTTAACAGATTAACTGTAGACTAACCCGAAAAAATTATGCAGACACGGAACATTTAGAACCATCTGAAAAGTCTTTGATATGTTTTACGTTACTCCTGTAAAATTACAGGAGTAAAAGAAAATATACTAATGGTAGACGTTTAAAATTATTGGAATGAAATTTAAATCAATTCGTGCATATATAATTACAATCCAAATGAATTGAAAGAAAAATTTTACGGATGAACTCTTGCAAGTACGAGTTACGTTTTTCAATATTCGATAAAACAGTATGACAAAGAAAATAAGCAAACAATCAAAGCAACCTCTTTTTAAAAACTATACACCTATAGTTGTAGACATCATTTACAGTTTTCTGCTTCAATTAATAAAAATAAATAAACAAATAAGGTACCTCAGTGAACACTAATCTGGAAAAAAAAACATAAAAATAATTGCTAAACTGGATTTCACACAAAATCTTGCTTAAACAAAAATACTATTTGTGTTTTTGACTTAAAAACTTAAATCTTATCTTGTACGTTAAAAGTCATATCAGATAAATTGGTCTGTAGTTGGGGCAAAGTTAACCTGGCAGTATTGTGAAGGCTGATCCTTGTGACAGTATCACGACGCTGCCAGGTTAGGTTCGCCCAAAAAATAATGTTTAAATTACACAAAGTGAGAAATAATGAATTACTCTTTGCGCGTTTTCATATTTTATCATTATAAAAGTTAAAGTTGCATTCTTATTTTTCGACAGTTTTCAATCAAAATTCTGTATACATGGGAATAAAGAAGCATTATTGTTATGGAGTTATTAAACACATATGCAATATGCAAATCACATTAGTATGACAATTTTTTAAGCAAATCAACCTTTAGACAGGTTAAAAAGATTCAGTTTTTATATCTATAAACCAGTGGTTGGAAAAACTACATTTTATCTGTAGCGAACTACAACTACTTTGTTAAAAACGTAGTTAACTACAACTACTTTTTAAAAAATGTAGCAACTACAAACTACTTTTAAAATGTAGTCGCTACTTCGCTACTTTTTTAAAAGTAAGTAAATAAAAAGCATATACTGTTCGAGGATTGAACAAAAATTTTTTGAAAAGTGACTTCGATTAATAAGTTCATTTGAACATGGAATAGTAGTAAGAATTGCCTTTTTTCCTTTTGCGCCCATTAGTTCTTCTAAGCCATTTTTTACAGTTTTTATGAAAATTCGCGAAAAGAAGGAATTAAAAAGTTGAAAGAATTCAACCTTCAAATATGGGCGCCCCAGAAGGGGAGGGGGCAAGTGGGTTCTCAAACCTCAGAAAATAGGAAACTACCTTGCTTTTTGCACTATTTGTTCGCAAAAAATTTATAAACATTTCTTCTTCTGCCATTTATGAATAAGTCATTTAAAATGTCAAATTTTAATAACTCTAATCTGTACTGAAATTGCTTTCCATGTAAAAAAAATCCTGTTAAATCATGGGGGGAAATATCTCAAAATATCATGTCTAAGGTCAGTTCATATTTTTGTGATTGATATTTCGCATCGAGTTCGCTAATGTACTCGTGTAAGATTTAGACCAGTAAGATTCGAGTGAAATTCTCTCTCTCTCTCTCTTTTTTAAACTATTTAAAAGTGGTTTCCAGAAATCGCTACAAACTACTCCTTTTTTGCATCACGCTACTCACTACTCCACTTTTTTTAAAGTAGTGCACTACACTACAAACTACTAAAGAATGTAGCTACTACAGTAGTTTCGCTACTTGTAGCGCGCTACTTCCGACCACTGCTATAGGCGATTCTCTGTAAACTCGAAATTGGCTGTCCGAGACGAGTATTTTAAAAATAATAAAGTGTAATAAAGTAATTATCGCTCTTAATACAAGTAAAGCATTAATACTTTGTGGCCCAATTGTATTTGGAGCGATAACTATTTATTTATTTATTTATTTTTTTATATATATATAAATTATCTAAGCAGTAAAAGCAAAGTCCCCTGGCTGTCCCAATCGTATTGTCTAACACTTCAAGATAATATTCCAAAAATCCTATTAACACTACATAAATTTGGCAATTAATATCTAAAAATAGAATAATGCAGCTATATTTTTTTTATAAAATAAGATCTAATTACATATTTGTTAAACTTAATATTGTCATGTAAATTCTGTCCGGAGTTTTTTGAAACGGTCCCCTGCCACAAATTCAATGCTGCAATAGAAAAAATCTATTACTCTTGCAAATGTTTTTTGGCATGAAGTTAAACGCAATCAGAGTGAATTTGCCTAAATTGCTAAGAACGGTGTTGAAACGCCAATTTGTTTAGTTTCAGAGCCACATTTGTGGTGAAAGTATGCATCTTGATAGTTGTGAAAACAGTCCTCTGGTAAGTGGTTTTATTTGTAGTAATTAGTTTAATTATGAAATATATTAGCTATTACATCCACGATTTGTGCCTAAATTTATGGGTAGTTTCGTAACTAGTAATGTTCCAATCATTTTGCAGATGTTGCTCAACAAAGTGCAAAAAACTCAGTCTTCTGGCACAGTCCCCTACCTAGTTATACCAGGCAGGGGACTTACCCCCTATCATGATTTATCAGAAAAACACAAACTTCAATTGGCCCTCTTTCAAACCAAAGTAATACTGTCTGCCAGCGTATTGCGCGCCTGGCAGTCACGATCGCTTCCATTTGAAAAAGGGGTGATAGGGTAAGGAGACGCACTTGCCGGTGCTTTCGCTTCTTACCTCCTGTTGAATGTTACTTCTCATTTCTCCCCTATTTTGAGGAAATCCAAAGAGACCTCAGGCATGCGCAAAAGCGAGGAAGGTTTTACGATAAAAATTAGACAGTAGATTCATTTTTTAAGCAACAGTATTATAATTATACGAACATTTAAAAAAACCATGGCCGGACAGATTCCGTGTGTCAAAAATGACGAGTTTACAGAGAATTGCCCCTATAAACATCCGAGTTATGTAACAAAGTTGCAAATTATTTGCATTTTTATTACATGCAGAATAAGCGATTTCGTAAACAAGATTATCTATACATTTATATTCTGCTCACTTCACTGTTATGCTGCTGTGTATAATGCACTTGTTTCATTAAAACCTCATTTTTGCGAAACATTTATAGTAGTTTATAGTTTAATGACAGCAAACTTCATTGTTAAAAAATGTGTAACACAAAGTTTCAAAGCATTTGAGTTTTGATTGCATCCCACAGTTCCCAATTTCACAGAAATGAATAATTATATTTTGCTCATTTTTCTTACTACATTTACACTTCACCCTTTTTTTTTTTTTTTTTTTTTTTTTTTTTTTTTTTTTTTTTTTCTTTCTTTCTGTTTTAAATGTATACGGCATGTATCTCAATATACAGCAGTGTTACCATCAGCAGTGTTTTTCGTAAATAAGAACAATAGGCATTCATTTTTTGTCCATCATATTTTTATACTGATATGTAACAGATCTATCTCATTTACACAAACACTTTTTTAGTCTAATTTCAACACAACTTAGTTTAGCAAACAAAAATTGTGTCAAACGAAAAACACGAACACAGAAATTATTTTACGAATGGGGAAAACTAAAAATAATTTTAAACATAACCTTCACATACGAGCATTGTAACAACACATAATTCAGAAAATACATTTTCAACAAAGTATCAAATTTGAGAAAAAAAATTTTTTGTCCTTGAACCGCAAAGTTTCAAGCATAAACTAAAAAACCTTATTATTTATAAATAAGAAAATACACTCATAATTACCACTTACACGAAAAAAGTAACGCAAAGAAAAATTCCTTTGCAACAACTATCGTTCATTTGAACTGTCAATGTTATCACTGAAATATCATCAAAATTGTCGGCTAGACTTTACTTACTCACTTAAGTCTTGTTTACAAGTCAGTTTTATAACCGGTGGCACGGAAACAGATATTAAAATAGCAAGTCCTCCTAACGAAGTCATCAAGTTCGGATATTGCTGCTGGACGCACATTTGCAGCACGAATGCCCATATGATTTCGGACGTGAGAGCCACCGAAACGATAACAGCCCCAGTTGACTTCAAAGAAGACACCAGACACAGTTCGCTGATGAAACCAACCACCGAGATGAGTACCACGCAGACAGCTTCCCATCCGCACTTCCAGAGCGACATTTCACTAAACAAACTGCACAGTGCCGACGAAAACACAATTCCCATCACAGCCCACCAGAAACTCACGACAACAGGTGGTACATGAGTTATCTTCCTGATGACGGCCAAAGCAATCGCTTGGGCGAAGGCACCAACCAAACAGCCTGACACACCCTTGATGTTACTTGGAGAATAATTCATGCTGAAGTTTGGTACACACACAAGAGCTAAGCCAAGCACAGACAGGATTGTTGATGTTAGCTCCGTTAAACCGCATTTTTCTTTCAGGAAAATATGTCCTATTATGATGGTGAAGATGGGGGTGGAATAAAACAGCAGAGATGCCTCGGAGATTGGCAAATACACGAATCCGTAATAGTAACCACAAACAGCAATGTTTCCGATAACTGATCGCAAGAGTAAAATTAAGTTACACTTGAAGTCATACCACAATTGGCTGTTTGAGAAAATGATGAGTGGTAACAGGAAACAAGTAGCTCCTATACTTCGTAATCCAAAAATTTCTATAGCTCCTAAAGAACTTACTTCGTTCACAAGTAGTCCTTTGATACTTCCGAGGAAAGCGCATAGAAGGGCTAAAAACAAATCACGAAAGTTGAAATTCATCCTTTTTGCGTTGAACAGTCTCAGTAGAGCTCAATTGTTTCAAATGAAATAACAGAGTTCATTCAGCACAGCACGATTCCATTGAGTCCATTAAATCATTTCTGTAGAACAGATATCGTTGAACTTCCTTCTGAACATCAATATTCTTGAATACACAATATACCTAAATTGTGCTGCTACTTACTCATCTATATTTTCAATGAAAACAAAAAGTGATTGAAAATGTTGCACATGTGTAACTTTTGTCATTACTTGGCAAAAAATAATAAAATATCGCCAAAAAGCTTAAAAAGCTTTAGGCAGCTCTGCTTCGTGCTTAAAAGAAAGAAATCCATTTCAACGTCAATCATTTTCAGTTTTTCCTTATAAATGCGGCAGCATTTTTTGCACTTTTCCTCACAAAAACTCATGAAATATACAAACATTGGCTCGAGCATTTTTTTGCAACATTTTTTAGGCATCAAGCTCATTAATAACCAATGCTTAATAACAAATACCAGAAACAACAGAATCCACGACAAATGCAGTTAAATCTAATAAATCAGACTTGCAAAAAACAATTGCTTGATTCTTTATAGATCTTTAGTCTTGACAGGAGCACATAATACTTCGCTAGTGGCAGCTAAGTGAGATGATACTGATGGCTTACTTTCATTATAAATCAACAAGTGGCATAAAAAATCATATGCAATCTAGTTCGTACAATTTGAGGCAGTTTATTATCATTCTGATTAAGAAAAAAAAGCATTCCTTTGGGAAAATCTCTTAAATGCAAGTTCAGTATAGGAAATGCTAAGGAAATAAAATTACATAACCGAAGCATAAGAGGCACGCGTTTCTGAAGGTAATTCAAAAACGCAATAAATAAAAAGTCATCCACATTCACACTTCTTTTTAGTCACGCCATAGATGGAAAATGAAATACAATAAGTTAGTCGAATGTCGCATAACAATAGAACAAAAAGAATTATGTGTAAACATGAAAATAAATAAATGAAAGTGATTTTTTGTCTGATGCGCTCAGTTCATATAAGCTACTATTCGTGCGTTAGTAGTTCGTTTCGATAGACACTTCGATTTTTTTATTCTTACTTTCCTGACTAGTTTACGGGGAATGCTTTCTTTTAAACCATTCATGCTATTGTCTTGTGCGTGATAGCTTGGTAGGCAAAATAAGGTGGGAAAGAGTTTTTTTTGACGAATTATTTAATAAGTATCATTAAAGTATGTAATTTCGATCGTTGTCTGCAAATTGTTATACAATGTAATTAATTTCGGAGAAAAGTATTCAATAGCAAAATATTGGGCAAAATATTGGGGAAATTTCATTTTTACAAGTATATCGATTTTTTACATACTAGCCAATAAAAGTTTGTAGTATGCTACATCGTTCTTTCCACTCGCATTGACTTCATTAGGCTTAGGGTCCCCCCCCCCCCACCACCACCACATTCAATAATTTGTGTATTTGCATCTTTTTTTTATATAGAGGAAGTGGCGTGTGTTTTACTTGAGGAAGAGTGCTCCCCCCCCCCCTTTGGTAGTGTCAATGATAATTAAAGGGCTTAGAGGATGAAGGCGCTATGTTAAATTTTAAAAAATGAACACTCTGGATAATAGTAAGCAATGGATACATGTAAGCAAATAAAACTTGGTACATCAAAAAGTAGATGTCATTCGACCAAATCCATGCGCTCACTTAAAGACAAAACCAGAAAACAGAAAGCTGTAATAACTACAACAATAAAACTTTAAACTTTAATTAGTCGCAATTTCTGTTTTTTGTCACATAATACCTTTATCTCCCAAGCCCTTCAATTGCGAAAGTTTTTGAAAAAATTGCAGGCCTACTTTAAACCCAGATATCAGGTTGAGACCTTATTTAATATGCTAAAAGATGCTCCTGTATGCCTAAACTTGACTTTTCAGGACTTAAAAGGACAGTTATGATGGTGCACCAAATACCAGAAGGAAGTTTAGTCGACTTCAAAAGTTGGTTTTAGATTTACAGCCACCAGCAATTATATGTCCTCTCACGGCTCATCACAAAAAAAAACTGTAAAAATGTCCCATAAGACAAGTGGGTCATTTTCAAAATTTGCTTACATTTGCTGTCCGGAGGTTAAAAAGACGATTTTGAAGCATAACTTATATTTTAAATTCAATGCGAATAATTATTTTCTGCAAGAAATACCCCCAAAAAAATTCTATCACTCAACAAATTATTGAAATTTATTTATTTATTTTTATATAAGTCTTTAAAAATGAGAATCAAGGCAAAAACGCGTGTCCATTTCCAATTTTCGCAAGTTCAACTATTTTTTTCCTATACTTAATGGTCAAAAAAAGTAAATGCGACACATTATTTTTATATATTGACTATTAGTATGTTGTATTCATGATAAATTTTGACAATAGTAATTTTATTTCAATAAGAAATGTATGAATATATTTTGTCCGGAAGTTCTTGTCAAGTCCGTTACCCTAAGATTATTTTAGCTAAAAAAGGTATTTATTGAAGTCAAAAGATGATAACCCGTATTCATTTAACTTAACAAATTAGTGACGTAACTATTTTGTACCATTGTGTTTCCCTGAGTCGAGAAGTATTGCTGTGGCGTTTCGCACAAAATTTTTTCCAGGTGCGTATTTTTATTCTTTGTCAAGTCCGTTACCAAAGATTTTAGCATTAATTTTTACTTTTTCTAAACTTTTACCCCTAAATATTGTTCTTTATACAACTCTAAGAAAATGCATATTGTAGTTCAATTCTTAAATTCGACAACCTAGCCATAATTTGACATTTTGGTTGAAATGTCAAGTCCGTTACTGGTCAAATCCGTTACCAAATGTCAAATTCGTTACCATAGAGTTTTTGATCAATATTTCAATCATCACAAACGTCGTTTAAAGCTTCAGGGCGCAAATAATTTCAAATGAAGTTGGTTCTAGGCTCTATGATATAGTTTAAAAGTGAGATTTCATATTGATTTTGTATGGTAATGGACGACAATTTTCCTTGCAACTTAGTTTTACAACAGCATTTGAATACTTAATTATTCATCAAAGTGTACGAATAGTTACTTTTTTACACACCTACAATATGTGACTAAACATCTGTTAGTATTTCTAAAAGAAAATAGCAAGTTAAAAAAATTACTTAAAATTTTTGAAATGTAAGCATATAGTGAAAATGACCCAAGTGTCTTTGTCTAACTAAACTAGAAAATTTGTATGTCAATTTTCATATATTTTTTTCAACCTTGAAAGCGCCTTGCCGCATATTACTGTGGTTTGTGCACAAGATTTTTGTGTCCTAGAAATGTAAAATGTTATTTTCAAGGTAGAAAAAATCTAATCATTTGCCAGAGGAGGGCTTTTTCACTAATTTTTGTAAGTAAGTTTCGTTGCATGCACTTTACGGAAAATGTAGAATCTACTTACCTATAATGCTGTTGGGTCATTCTCACTATATGCCTACGTTTCAGAATTTTTAAGTAATTTTTTTAACTTGCTATTTTTTTTAGAATCACTAACAGATGTTTTGTCACATATTTTAGGTGTATGAAAAAGTAATAGGCTGTACACTTTGATGCATAATTAAGTATTCAAATGTTGTTGTAAAACTTTAAGTTGCAAGGAAAATTGTCATCCGTTACCATACAAAATCAATATGAAATCTCACTTTTAAACTATATCATAGCTCTCAGAACCAACTTCATTTGAAATTATTTGCGTCCCTGAAGCTGAAAACCATGTTTTTGATCATTAAAATATTGATCAAAAACTGTATGGTAACAGACTTGACATTTGGCAACGGATTTGACCAGTAACGGACTTGACATTTCAACCAAAACGTCAAATTATGGCTAGGCTGTCGAGTTTTAAAAAATAAACAACAATATGCATTTTCTTTGAGTTGTATAATAAACAATATTTCGGGGTACAAGTTGAGAAAAAGTAAAAATTAATACTAAAATCTTTGGTAACAGACTTGACAAAGAATAAAAATACGCACCTGGAAGAAATTTTGTGCGAAACGCCACAGCAATACTCCTCGACGCAGGAAAACAAAATGGTACGAAATAGTTACGTCACTAGTTTGCTAAGTTAACTGAATACGTGTTACTATCTTCTGAATATAATAAATACCTTTTTTAGCTAAAATAATCTTAGGGCAACGGACTTGATAAGAACTGCCCGAACAAAATATATTCATACATTTCTAATGAAAAAAAAAATACTATTGTCAATATTTATTATGAATATCATATACTAATAGTGAATATATAAAAATAATTTGTTTGTATATACTTTTTTATACAATTAAGCATAGAAAAAAAAAATAGTTGAACTTGCGAAAATTGGAAATGGACAAACGTTTTTGGCTTGATTCTCATTTTTAAAGACTTCTATAAAATTAAATAAATCAATAATTTTTTGAGTGATAGAATTTTTTTGGGGGTATTTCTTGCAGAAAATAATTGTTCGCATTGAATTTAAAATATAAGTTATGCTTCAAAACCGTCTTTTTAACCTCCGGACAGCAAATGTAAGCAGATTTTAAAAATTACCCTGCTACGTTTCAAAGATTTCCAGAAACAACATTTGAATAATATCTTCTCAGTATCTCATAAGATTCTTCCGCTGCCGAGCTAAAACAAAAAGTCATATAAATATTGTTCCTGGAAGTTTCATTTTACACAAATAAAGTCTTTGCTCTTCATAAAGTCCATACAACGAAACGAAGATCTAATATATTTGAACACTTGTAAAATGTCTTAATGTAACTATGTATGATTTTATTAAAATGGAACTGCCCATTAATAACAAGTAATGTATGTTATAGTCAAAGACACAGCTAGTTTTTTTTTTTTTTTCCAGCACATAAAAATACATTTTATACAGCAGGGAAATTCGTTTTGAAGAAATGAAAGTACACAAAAACATTAAGGACCGTAAGTGATCAATATCACAAAAAAAAAAACTAACTTTCTATAAGGTTAACTGAAAGATGGTGTATCCAGAATGAGTATCCTGCCTTGTATCCAGAATGCCTACTGACTTACTGAAGATACAAAAACATTATTTATGAAACGATCATTTATCGACGATGTGCAGAATAATATAATTTCATTTTAAATTCATTCTTCACAAAAACGTTCTATTTTAAGTATTAGAAACGTTTAAAAGTTTTTTTGAAACTTTCGGTAATGTGAAAATATCGTATTTTCTAAGCCGCATTTACGAATTCTGAATACAGAACAGGCTCGCCAGTTGGATTAAATGCTTGTAAATTTTCCATGAACAACCACACAATGGGTAATCCGGATATAATACTAAAGCTTATGTCTGTATATGCTAAGAACAAAAATTAATGATAAATAAATAAGAAAAAAATTACATAATTAAATAATAAATGCAGTTTTACTCTCCCTCGCATAAAACCATTTGCTAAAATTCTACAAATTAAGGAAAATAAAACGCGAAATTAGTGCTGGAAACGAGGAATATGGTTGTTGCAAAATATTGCTCTTTACACAAAAAGAATAAAACGCAATGTTGACCATGTGTTACAAGAAAAGTTGATGATTCTATAAATAGGTCTTTTCTATGCGTAGTATACTTTTACTGCACCCTAAGTGAGCATTATCTTCCTCATATTAACTGCCATAGAATTATTGGCTATTTTTCAAAAATATTGCCACCTGAAAGACAAAGGTTGAAAAGTACATTGCCGCGTTCTTCCAACTTTTATTTTCTTCTGTCACTGATCTATTTCGTAATTCCTTCGCATTGCATAACTAACAACAACCGCTCTTTTTAACATCCATGCAACCGTCTTTGTAAGTCTCCTTGATTTTCTCTTGAATTTTCTTGTACCGCAACGTTTGATTTTGTGAGTGAAGAATATGGTTCATTTCTACAGACTGTCAGTTACATGATAATATTAACGAAAAACGTGTTTTTTTTTTTTTTTTTTGCTTTTTTTTTATGAATTCGAGACAAAATGCATCCTTTCCATATCAAACGAAGCAATTAGCATCCCACAAAAACCTATCAATATCGTAACCAAGGGTGCCTTTGGGGGAAGGAGGGGCTCCAAGAGCAATGGCGCATTGCCCTCAATTACCACGAGCACCCACCCTAAAGCTACAGCCCCCCCTCCCCCAAATAAATATTTTTAAAAACCACCCCCAAAAATCTTCAATGGGGCAATCTTCCCCCTGAGTCCTGCCCCCAGGCATGACAGAACATCCAAGTTTGGGGAAAGGGGGCTTTTGCTCCGGGTTTCGCTTTGTCAGTCGCTGCAATTCCATGAGTAAAATTAATATTAAAGAGACCAGAAAAGCTTAAACCTACAAAAAACCTGAAACAGGAAATACAGTCGAACCTGCACCTGCTTACCTCGAAAATATCTCTGTGTCAAAATTTTTCAATTCCCCTGCTTTTACAGGATAAATTTAATGTTTTTTTCTCATGTTTATCTCGAATGATTTTTGCCGAAAACTTCTATATCTCGAAATTGTCACACTACTCTCATTTTTGAGATTTCATTCTCCAGCCACTCTTTATAAAACGGCATTAACATGGAGACAAATATATGCATCTTTTTGCACAATCATTCAAAGACTAGTCGTATTTAAAGTGTTTGCTTCAACTTGCTATCGATATAGTCATCACAATTAGTAAAACGTGGAGACTCACAAAATGTCGTACAGTAAAAATAGCGTAAATCCTCATGTCCTTCAGGGGCATTTGCTTTAAAAAGCATGCTTTCTTATGCCGAAACTAATTTTAAATTCTGTTTTTTGCACAATTACAGGAGAATTTTCAGAATTCCATTCACAAATTGTAAACTTAAGCAAATTCCTTCTGATATCCTACTTGTACTATGTGCATCTTAGGGAGGAGGGGGTGGAGAGAGACAATCTTCCACTGCAAACGCATGAAGTGTGTCAATTTATTCAGACTAGCCGCAAAGGGGCTGTTGCGCAACAACATCGCTTTTTATGTCATTCACCTTTTTTCCTTTTTCACGCTAAGATTTCCGCTTACATAAGCGTAACTCATCAGCCAACAGTGCACATTTTTATTTCCAAGCCTGATTTTTGGGAAAATTTCGTGGTTTACAAATTTTTATCAATCAACAGACTAGTGACAATTGAATTCCGCTACAAAGTGTAAATAATACAATTAGTTGAGGCTTTGCTGAATAAAAACTACAAAAAAATTGCATAAAATATTAAACAAGTTTTTTCCTAATGAACTTGTAAAAATTCGGGTGTCGAGGTGCACATAATCGGCAAAAGCTACAGTGAACTCTCACTTATGCGCCGGCCCAAGGGACCAACAGAAAAAGGCGCATAAGTGAAAGAGACGCATAAGTGAACGAGCCTATTTAAAGGACTAAAACACAACAGAGGTTGCAATGAGAGAATGACTAAGAATGTTTCTATAGATAAGGGACATATTACTACGGTTTGACAATTACTGTAACGTAACTACAATGATAAAGAGAAAACAAAAATTGTAGCACACCTAATTACAAACTGATCCCTTTAAAACTAACCATAATAGGTAATTGTCCTTCTCCGAACTCTAGTTCATGCGAAAAAAATACCTTCCGTGAGCAATAAAGGTGAAAGATTAAAGAAGAAAGTGAAGAAAAATGCTTATTTATTAAGAAAATATTTTTTTTTTCCACACTTTAAGGAAAATTCGGCGCATAAGTGAAATATTTTTCTTTAGAGCGACGCATAAACGAATGATACTATCATTATTTTTCTGCGAAATGTGCTGGGACCATTCAAAATCGTCGTATAAGTGAAAAAGGTGCATAAATGAGGCGGTGTATTCGTGAGAGTTCAGTGTAGTTTCTATCGGGGCGCGCCACAAACACAGAAGCAAACAAACATCTTATTTCATTATGAACTGCGCTAAGCGACAAGATGGTCATCCGATTTTCGCAATTTGCGTTGCAAAAACCTATGCCATTCCCCTTTAAAGCCAAAAATGACGCCTTCTATGGCTTCCTAACCAAATTTGGCTCAGAAAAAAGATTATTTCAAGCAATATTTAAGTCTATCTACAGCTATATATTTAAATCTTTCTAATCTATTTATCTATAGCTATCTTTCTCTACATCCTCTCTATATATATCAATGCACATTACTATTGCACCTTACACTTTATTTTTATGAAACTAAAGATACTTTTTTAACTCAAAGTTTTATATGATTAAAAAACTTTAGGTGTTCCTTTCAGCTTTGAAATATTTACATTGCACTCCCTATTGCTTCACCAAATCAAAAGTGGATGCAAACTTTTAGTCAACTCTCTCTTACAAAAGAAAAAAAAAAGAATAAAAAGAAACTTTTTTAAAAACGAATTTGTTGAGGTTTTTATAGGGGGTCAATGACCTACGTGAAATTCTTTCATGGGGTTGGTGCATGAAAAAGTTTAGGGAACCCAGCATTGCATGCGACATTATACTCGTCCACACCTGGTAATCTGGTGAACAGGAAATTTACGAAAAATTAGACCCCCTTCTATCGGATTCAATGCCCTCGATATTTAAGAACTATGTCTCAATTTCTTTTTCTTTCTGGAAAAACAATTTCATATCGTCTACTTTTCGGTAGTGAAGCTTTTGATCTTGACTCACTATCAATCTGACGTGCAAACGATAAAAGTGATCTAAACGAGATTTTACTCTTCAAATAATAATTAAAATTACTGTTGAGAAAAAAATTCGTAGAGTAATCGGGAGAAGCTTATAAATTATTTTTAACCCATTAATGCCTAGCGTCTTTTTAGGGACGGTCCAAAATAGGGTCTGAATTTCCCCAAAATGAACATTACAACCAAATAATAGTGTTCAATTAGTACCTTGGTACAGGCCCAAATTTCCCAATAGGCAAAGTAGGCAACCGCCTAGGGCGGCAGATTTTTAGGGGCGGCAAATTTTACTTCAATCTTTTTTTTTCCCCGATACAGCGACGATGATTCGAAATTATCGGACTTGACCAAAATCGCCGAAACCACAGAGAATCCAATGGGGCGGACTTCCGGTCAGCTTAAGAGCAAGAATCTGAGAGAGTGTCACGCCTGTGATTCATGACATCTCAGATTTTTTCCAAAAAATTACCAAATGTATAATTTGGTAATTTAGTCAAAAAATTACCATTTTTTTTTTCTTATTGAAAGACCAAATCCAGAATGTTTTATTCTAAAGTTGAGTTGTTTAGTTTTTATGGATCCCTAAAGGTGAAGGTGCGGCATCAAAAATTAAGCGGATTTTCAAGATATGGAAGTTGCTGTGAGCCAAAACTCCTACCAGGAACTGTTCAACTCCTTCTTTTGTATATGGAATATAGAAGGTTGAAATTTTAAAAAATGAATGTTAAATTTGTGGTAAGTTATTGCCGTAAGGTCAGTATCGGTAAAATATGACATTTTTATTTTTCATATTTCGGTCTAACGCAACTAAAAGCACGTTGAACTTTCCCCGGTTATTTATTCATTATTTTAAAGTGCATACACTGGTCTTTCAAACGACACTACTTTTGCCGTGGCAACTGAAATGTACAAGCTGTTTTTGGACCTCAAAAATGCTGAAAAATGTCAAAAAGGCCTTGTTTTGAGAGCCTTCACTGACCGTACGGCAACATCTAACCACAAATTTAACATTCATTTTGTGAAGTTTCAACCTTCTATATTCCATATACAAAAAAAAAAAGTTGAAGTTCAACAGTTCCTGGTAAGAGTTTTGGCTCACAGCAACTTCCATGTCTTGAAAATCCGCTTAATTTTTGATGCCGCACCTTCACCTTTAGGGGTCCTTAAAAACTAAACAACTCAACTTTAGAACAAAACATTCTGGATTTGGTCTTTCAATAAGATAATAAACATTTGGTAATTTTTGGGAGAAAATCTGAGAGGTCATGAATCACCTCATAATGCTAGGCGTGACAATTTCTCAAATTCTTGCTCTCAATTTTTAGCTTACGGCAGCGACGAAGTACATTAAACACTCCAAAGAACTTCCCTGAACTCAGAGAAGGTTCCTCTGGAGCTCATCAGGAAGAATAGAACCTCAGGGAAAAGATGTATTTTTGCCTGTGCATTTTTTGTAAAAAAATTTTAAGCATTTCGCCTCAAAGGACTCAACTGCTCTGTTAATACAAAGAATAGAGTATGACGTTGGCAAAAAAAAAAATTCAATATGTTATTGGCAGAGGAAGTTATGACCGTTTGAATATCGGTAAAATATGACATTTTTCATATTTTGGTCTAACGCAACTAAAAGCACGTTAAACTTTCCTCGTTTGTTATACATTATTTTAAAGTGCTTACACTGGTCTTTCAAACGACACTACTTTTGCCGTGGTTACTGAAATTTACTAACTGTTTTTGGACCTCAAAAATGCTGAAAAACGTCAAAAATGCCTTGTTTTGAGGGCCTTCACTGACCTTACGGCAACAACTTACCTCAAATTTAACATTCATTTTGCAAAGTTTCAAACTTCTGTATTCCATATACAAAAAGGAAATTGGAGTTCAACAGTTCCTGGTGAGAGTTTTAGCTCACAGCAACTTCCATGTCTTGAAAATCCTCTTAATTTGTGATGCCGCACCTTCACCTTTAGGGACCCATAAAAACTAAACAACTCAACTTTAAATAAAACAAAACATTCTGGATTTGGTCTTTCAACAAGATAATAAACATTTGGTAATTTTTCGGAAAAAATCTGAAGTGTTATGAATCACCTCATAATGCTAGGCGTAACAGTTTCTCAGATTCTTGCTCTAAACGATGAAAGAGGAAAATATTACATTTGCTTTGAATCACTGCAGACTGACTTCTTCGCGCAAGCCATCATCATGTAGATCACAGTTCAATTATTTTTACTTTGCCCACTTTCAAATATTTGTTTGAATTTTAATATGTATTGTTTTTTTTTTTCATTATAAGTTTCCTTTCAAAACGTAAGAATTGGATTGTTACAATTTATGTATTGCATTTGAATATTAATTAAAAAAGGATTAACAAGATAACGCATTAACAACCTGCATTCTGGCTTAGCGTTAATCTTTAAAGATGTTTTGCTTACATTGAATATTTTTTTTTATTATAAAAAAATCGTTTTTATGTCCTAATACTTTTGTAAACGAAAAAATGAACCGTACTCTGTCTTTGTGAATTTGAACTTGTAACCTTTATCTGTACCTCATGAAAATATTTAAAATAGTTGGCCCTCAATACTATTTAGACCCTTAATACTGAAACGTAAAAAATAATTGTTGAAAACGAAAAGTATTTTAATTCACCAAATTTTTGAAAGGAACAAAAAATAACATAATTTCTTCAAGCTTTTTACAGATTTAAAACTTCCGCAGAGATTCAAATCATCTTATAGATTGCCTGGAAAATTAGTAATAATAATAC
>JAXGGA010017229.1:0-24817 GCA_038373865.1 Uloborus plumipes | reverse complement strand
TAAGAAATTATGATGAATAATTTTATTAACAGTAATAATAATCATCACCGTTGATGTAAAGTTTTTAATACATCAATTCTCCTATTTTGAATAAAAATACACATAGTTAATGTAGCAACATTTTTCATGCGTTGATACTTTTCTCCTTGCTTTTAGATAATCTTCAATTTTCACAAAGAATAAAAGTCTTGAATTACATAGCTGCTAATAATTGAAAAATTGAAACTGAAAGAACTTCAAAAATGAATTGCTCACCACACAGACTTTTTTTTTTTTTTTTGAATTTTCATGTCTAGTTTACATAATTAGCAATGTGTTATTGCAATATTATTGACAATAATATGAAAATTAGTTCAGAGAAATTTGATAAAATTTTGAAATTATTTTGGGAAAATTAGGAAAATGGAAGAAAAAATTAGGAACTGTTTTAAAAGTTAGAATTGTAAAAAAACGAAGAAAAAACTGTAACGATGAAATTGGTAGTACTGAAAACAACCGTTTTATTCATTAATCGGCTTTACCGATTAATCGGCCGATTATCAACTGCCGATTAATCGGTAATCGGTAATCGGCCAATTTGCTTATCGGTGCATCCCTACTAAACATCAAACCTCGAATGTAACAATTCTTGAAGTCATATTTGCTTTACTGCGTGGAAAAAGAAATGCGTTTATTGAAAGAGCTGTTTTTGCTATGCATTTTATAAGTTTGAATAAAAATATTTCAATAGCAGTTGTTAAATGTGCAATATCTAAGTCATTATGGTTTAGCATGAATACACTTTGTTAAGAATATTTAAGAAATAAAAAGTTTAACTAGTGGTAATTATGTAAGTCGAGTTGTATTAGTTGACTGATTCAAAGACCACACCTTCCATTTCTAGTTCCAGAAAATTAATAATTGTAAAGCCTATTTTAAAAAGTGCAAAGTAACTTCTCACATTTTTTTAAATGGAGTAATATTTCTAATTTATATTTAAGCCAGTTTTATATTGTTGACGTATCTACATCAACAATACAGTGAACTCTCACTTATGCGCCGACCCAAGGGACCAACAGAAAAGGCGCATAAGTGAGAGAGACGTATAAGTGAACAAGCCTATTAAAATTACTAAAACGCAATATAAGTTCTAATGAGAGAATGAATAAGAATGTTTCAGTAGAAAAGGGACATATTATTACGGTTTGGCAAATATTGTAACACAACTACAATGATAAAGAGAAAACAAAAATTGTAGCATACCTAATTACAAACCGTTCCCTTAAAAACGATCCATAATTGATAATTGTCCCTCTCCGAACTCTAGTTCATGCAGAAAAAAATGCCTTCCGTGAGCAATCAAGGCGAAATATTAAAGAGGAAAGTGAAGAAAATGCTTATATTTTGAAGAAAATAAATTAATTTTTTTACATTTTCCGGAAAATTCATCGCATAAGTGAAATATTTACCTTTAGAGCGACGCATAAACGAATGTTACTATCGTTATTTTGCTATGAAATGTGCTGGGACCATTTTAGATCGTCGTATAAGTGAAAAAGGCGCATAAATGAGGCGGCGTATAAGTGAGAGTTCACTGTATAATACATTTCGAACATACAGTTTACCATCATAATATCATCTGACATATGTGATACTAGCTGCATGGCCCGGCGTTGCACGAGCTATTTCTGAGCAAAAAATTAACAAAACTTGAACAAAAAAGTGAAAAATCCTTTGCATTACATGGCCCGCTAATAAGTTTCATGTTTGATTCAGTTAAGCCTTCATTCAAAATACTGCCGTCACTGGTGAATTGTTCAAGATTTTTACCGCAAGTTATCCCAGCAAAACATACCATGTTCACTTGTGTCTCTTTTTCCCTAGAGCCCTTATAGGAGCCTTAATTTCCCCGACATTAAAAGTACATAGGTTATTCTATTATAGATTATTCTATTCTTATAACTGTTATTTTTTCATTATTAGAAACGAAACTGCAATGATTGCTTAAAATTAAACTCTTAATGAAACGTGCCCAGGGAAATAAGGTACACATTTACGTGAACATATATTTTTTGTTTAAGAAGGAACGAAAAACTGTCACGAAATTTACGGAAGATTGTTGAAACATGGATTTTCTTTCGCACAGACTAACTAAAGCCAAATTTACATTTACTTCACCTAGTTCTGTTTCGATTTGAACGAAAACAGAAGTTCTTAATAATATAGTCTACTGTTTAAAGCAGTGAGTTTTTGGCTCTCTTTGCTTTACAAGAGGTTTCTTGCCACCAACTAGACTACTTTCGTATTCCATGCTGATGAGAGCATAATAAGCTCGAAACTGCAGTCCATAGATCGAAATAGCCGAGGTGGTTGTGTTTGCAAGTTAACTGTTATTTGAGTGGTGAGAATCTTTGATATTTATCCTTCAGTGCACATTCTAAAGATCTCTGATATTTGTTATAAATACCCTGATAGTTTCTATCGTAAGCTATCTCTACACTGCAAAAAATAAATTGTTGATTTTACAGTTAATACTGGCAGACGAGGTTCCAATTTAAAATTGTAAAATGCACAGTATTAAAATTTAAAACCAGCAATTTTACAGTTTCTTACTGTAAAGTGAGAAATTTTAAAGTTTATTGTCGTAAAATTTAGCTGTATTAACTGTAAAAACAACTGTATAACACTGGCAGCCGAGGTTCCAGCATAAAACTCTAAAATGCACGGTAATAAACTGCTAAATTAGCTATTTTGCAGTTTATTACTATAAAATTAGCAGTTTTGCAGTTCAGTACAAAAAAGTATCAATTTTACAGTTTATTACTGTAAAATTAGCTATATTTTACTGTAAAAACAGCATACATTTTTTACAGTGCAAGCAGACCAATGCAGTCAATCAGGCAACATAAAGCGGAAAACTACTTTTCAAGACTCGCTGAAGCCAATTGGTAGCCCATTTCAGTTAGGAGAAAATCCGCCTTTCTGCCATTAATATGCGCCAAATTGTAGTTTCAGCAAGGTGTTACTAGATGGCAGCAAAGGTATTTACGTTGGAAGCTCTTTTTTAACCCATCAAGGCAAAAGGTCCAACTTTTATGTTCGGGTTATGAATGGCAAGGGCGGATCTAGAAAGGTTCCAAGGGAAGGGCGATTATTTTTTTTCCTATTTGCCCCCCTTTTTGTATCACATATCCTGGTTGATACATGTTTATTACAAATGTTTCGGTCTTCAATTTCGAAAAAATTCCAGGTCAGAGCCCCGAATCCTAATCACTTCTCATCGTATCATCGAAGATCATCTAAAACTGCCTCTTTTGAACTTCAAAGTCGAAAAACTGCTAGAGAAGAGTTCCTCAAGGGAGGGGTGATCGCCCCCATCGCCCTCCCTAGTATCCGCCCCTGATGAATGGTGAAAGAACAAACTTTCATAAGCTCTGTAGAATTTTAATTTTCAACAGTTTGATGCGCGCGATTTTAATGTGACTCTGCTTAATTTAGAGACTAACACACTTCTGCAAAAGCTGGAATTTCTGAAAACTAATAGACTCATTCCTTTTCCACTGTAAACCGTATGCTTGCCTTTCCACCTCATCGGTGGTCGAACTGTAATCTTCATAGAAGTTATTTGTGTCGTGTTATGCAAGAAGCAAAAATGATAACCTTCGAGTTGACAGAAAAAAAGCGAAAATATGGAGTAGGAAATACACTGACTTTTCGCTTGATACGTTTGAAACAGAGCGTACTGGTTTAGAAACTATTGAATTCCCCGAAAGAAAGATACGAGTAGATTTCTTAAAGCTTAAAATGCGCTTTTGACTTTATGTTTAGCTGGATAGCAAGAAACAGGATACCTTGTGTGCAGTTTGTTGCTCCTGGATTATTGTCTGCTTGACATACTTAAGCTCAAAATCTCTCTGATATCATGGACGTAAAAGCTTTTTTTTAATTTGTATGTAATGTTAAGGTATTAGTTTTTATTTGTGTTTACGATAGCTATGGTAGATTCTTCCGTGCAAAATGAAAAAATTCGCAAAAATTCCCTTGAAAATTCGATTTATGTCCAGATGCTTGCGATAAAATGCGTTTTCGTAGTTTCAGGATTTCAAAAGCATTACGTACCACGTTTATTCTAAGAAAAATATTAATAACAATTTGATATCTTAAAACTCTTTGTTATACAAAGCAGTAAAATAAATATGTTCAAATTAACTATTTTTAATGAAGCTTGAGTGTTTTTAATTCGTTATTTTTACTGAAGTATTTCTCTTAATATTGGAGCAATCAAATCTATGGGTTAAGGCAGAAACACACAATACACCGCCCACCCAAGTATTCCATCCAAGGAATGAAAATTCGAGCACGTAGGCACTTACCAGCCTACGACAAGAAGTGATGCAAATCGAGTAGCATAAATCTTGTTATAGAAGCAAAGAGAGCCGAAAAACTGGTGGATAATGTCAAATTAGATCATTGTGTTGTAATTTCACATTAGCTACCAGCTCACAGTTTTTTGTCTCTCTTTGCTTCAAAACAAGATTTCTGCATCCAGTTCCGCAGAGCATTTTTAAAGGATTTTTCACTGGGCGACACGGGGCGGTTGTCTGTCATTAAATGTGTCGGGGGGGGGGGGAGGAAAAACCCAAAATAGATAACAAATTTTACAAAAAAAATTATTTTTAATATTTTAAATAATATCTCAAAAAAAATATTGGAAAATTTGACCAAATATTTGAAAAAATATATACACGCTAAAAGAATCCGAAGCGTGTTTTTAATGGGAAGGAGTCATCTCACCTCTTTCTGTTTACCAACATCAATGGGCAGAAAAAAGGAACAGGTTTTGTTGGAGGCTGTAGGAGAAGCAGTGGAGGCTTTTAGGAAGGGGAAAAAAGAGAAAGAAAGAATTCCGTTTACGAAAACTAGGAGTGACCAAATGTTGGATTTTACAATTAATACAATTAAATGTCGCCCAGTGACTCTGTTTTGCATTTTCTAGGCGACAAATTTTCTTCACTGGGCGACATTAGTGTCGCCTAGTCCCTATGTTAAAAAATGCTCTGCAGTTCCGTTACTTCATATTGCAGACTGTTGAGTGCCTATGTGCCAATGAGTTCGAAACTTCATTCCTTGGATGGAGTACTTGAGTCTGCGGTGTATTGCATGTTTCTGACTTAGCCGTGGCTTAGGGGCGATAACTTACTGCTCTTTACCCGTAGTTCTGACCTTACCGAGGCAGAAGTGCAGACTCGGACAAAGTGACCGACTCCTATTATTGGAATTTTAGAACCTTTGAATCTGACTCCGACTGGCGATTCAAATTTTTTGACACCTAATCCTTGACTCCGACTACGCAGGCATGGCAGAAATTCAGGCTCGAGGAAAATGGTCGATTCCAAATTGGAGTTTTAGAGCCTTTAACTCTGACTCCGTCTATTAACTCCAATTCTGAATCCTTGACTCTGACTCAGAAAACATGGCAGAAATGCAGACTGGAAAACTAAGTGAAGAACTGTACACACGATTTTTTGTTTACTTATTTGTTTGTTTTATTTTACTTATTATTATTATTATTTATTTTTTTTGGCAGATTGATTTCTTTTTCTAACAAAAATTATTCATTTAAGAGAAAATTTTAATATTTATTTATTTCTAATAATTGACAACGGATAAAATAAAATTCAAAATATTTTATTAATGGACGAGTTTTGTTTTTTGAAAAAATGTGTTTTAATGTGCTTTCTATGTCGATGGACTGGAAAGTAGGCTCGTGTAGTTCTTCGCAGAACTTCTTGTTGATAACTGCTTTGGTATTTTTCGCCCCTCTCCAAACAACGAGAAGCTTTACATGAATAACCATTACCACAATAACTGTGTCTTACTATAGTAAAGAAATTTTTAAGTATTCATATAAAACTACTCTACAAAAAAAAAAACGGTAGTAATAAATGTGTGCAAATCGAGATGAGAAAAAAATATTACAAGATGAATAAAGAAATATTTGTAAACAAATCGAAAGAAAATGGAAAACAGAAATTAAGATGCATACGTACCAATCACTACTAAATTAGCAATTTTACAGTTTATTACTGCGTATTTTATTTTTTAAATCTGGATCTCCTGCTGCCAGTATTGTACTGTTGTTTTTACTGTATAATACAGGTTATTTTATGGTAACAAACTGTAAAATTGCTGCTTTACAGTAATAAACTGTAAAATTGGTAGTTTTGCAGTTCATTACTGTGGATTTTAGTTTTACAATGGAATCTCTGCTGCCAGTAATATATTGTAAAAACCACGGTTTATTTTTTTCGGTACATTTACTTTAAAATACCTAAATGCATAATGATGTTATGCGAAAAATAAGCATTTTCTTAAAGAATGTATAATCTGATCAATAATTCATTAAATAATTGTGGACAAAGCAAATATTTACCTGCATTTCCGCTGTGATTAAGTTTTCCCCGTACAACATATACTCACAAGGGGACCTTACAGGTTGTCACTCACCGATTTTGATGAGTTTTATATATTATGTAGAGGGACCCACCCTAAGTATTTTAATGAAAGGATATTCCCCCAATACACCTTAGTTTTCGAGATATAACGATCCAAAGTTCAGCTCGAAGCTCGAAGTTGTTATAGATGTACGGTTGAGCAGTGGTCACAACAGCGGAAATAGCCCAGTGAGCAAGGTCTCCCACTCCGACCGCTGGAGGTCTGGGGATCGTTATATCTCGAAAACTAAGGCACATTGGGGAATATCCTTTTGCTGAAATACTTAGGGTGGGTCCCTCTACATAATATATAAAACTCATCAAAATCGGTGAGTGACAACCTGTAAGGTCCCCTTGTCAGTGAAAGTCAGCAAAGCAGATAGCAAATCAGGTACAGCAATTCGATTTACAGTTCCGTGAAAGCACTTTTTGCGAAACAATAACTCCGAATGTATTTGGTTGTTTTTAATAAGACTTACCCGCATGTGCACCAATGTTCAAAATAATCAAGGGCGTAGCTAGGGGGGGGGGGTACAGGGGGATGCAGCTGCACCCTAGATCAGAGCCAATGGGAGGTCACTGTGACCTCCCATTTTATGTATTTGACTTTTATGCTAATTTTTGGGAACTTTATATAAACTGCGTTATTATATCTAGTATTGATTACTTTTCAGAAAATGATAGTAAGCTTGCCTGTTTTTGAGGAGAAAATTTTTTGTTTACCGAATGAAACTCAGAACTTTACTGAATAATTAAAAAATAAATAAATAAAATACAAGAATGCATACTTATCTATGTCTACCAAAAGAGACGTGAGGCATCACAAAAATAAATAAAGAAATTAATTAAAGAAAGAAAAAGAAAAAGAAATAAATAAAATAAAGAAGTTCAGTCTTGCAATACTGTCTCACTGTTTTCAAATTTCATAAGCCAATTTGTATCGGATAAGAACTTTTTGGGAGGTCACAGTGATCTCCTATTGGGGTGCCATTGCTCGCACCCCCTTAACGTGAGTCCTGGCTACGCCCTTGAAAATAATCTTCGATTTTCGAAATGCAATTCGATGCAATGTGCTGTGAACGGCCCTTGGAGGAAAAAGGAACTGTAACATGTTTTCCATTATTTTACAAAAAATACGTATTAAATTCACTGTGCATTAATATCGAAAGTAAATATCGGTTCTCAGAAATATAATCGGATTGAAAAATGCTTATAGAGCGTTTCTAAGAACAAAAAATGAAACCTCAGCATCCAAAGAATCAGACAGCTCTTTTTAAAAGCGGCGCCACTTTTTATATTTCTCGGAATGGCAATAGCTCCGAAACAGAAGGACTATCCTTTGCAATAAAAGGGGATGGAATAGCAATCGATGTAAATTGGCCTCATCGTTCTTCTTTCCTCCTTTCACTTCGATTCGAAAGAAAGTAAAAGTGCTTGCGCGGGCGGTGGCTGGTTTGATAGATGTTGTTTCGGATTTTATGAGCTGAGTCTTATTCCTTTTTTGTTAACCTCAGAGAAATTTATTGAACTTTGTTTTTGGAGTGTTTTTTGAATTCTTTGAGCCGTCAGCTTTTTGCTGAGAGAGCTAATTTTTCTTAACACCCTAACTAAAAATGATTTAAAGCAAATTATTAAAAATTCTTTAGATTAAAAAAAAATGGTATATTTTATAGCTCAGTTTTAGGAATCACAACACTAATTCTAGAGTGGACTGTTTTATTTAACGGCTTCTTCAAGCGCCGTTCTTTACACTCTCTCTGGTTACATGTATTAGCAGACGACTGCTACTCCTCAAAATTGGTGGCGCGGCGATCGGCATGCAAGCGCAATAGAAATAAATTTAATTCTTACAATTTTTTTTTAAATAATCATTTTGAAAAGGTACGACATTTGTATAAATTGGACATTTTTAATTGTTAGTGCTGTAAAATATCTGCCACATAAATATATTCCCCCTTAATCTTACCCACTAGGGGATTTGAGCACATTTTCAAACTTTATTTCATTTTTACTTTGCGAATCAAGCTGATAGAATTTGTCTTCAGATTAAAAAATGAACAAAAAATAATGTTTTTATATTTCATTCAGTTTATTTTTTTCTTACCATGTTTCGGAAAAGTTATATAGAAACTACTTACTTGGAAATACCATACAATATTTTGACTTCTTAAATAAGCGTACCCAAAATAAGATTTGAAACAAAACTGTAAGCTCCCAAAAAATGAAAATATTTCCCCAGTTATTTAAAAGCATCCATTTAGTGAAAACTCACCTCCAAATAATAAACAAGCTGTTACAGAACATGAAAAATCCCCTTTAAATAATTTGCTAATTCAACTGTCAATGCTTCATTACCATGTAAAATAATCTGACAATTAATTATATTGAATCACCAATGAACATTAAAAATTCAAATAAAATTTTCAATTGGCGAAAGAGGAGCAAACCTGGCGACAGTGTACTTGTCATTTTTCAACTTTGGCTGAGGTAGAAATTAAAGTCGCCAAGAGAAATAATATGCATACATATTATGAGGGAAAAGCACCGTAGAGCAATATGATATTAAAATTAAACTATTCGTGTCACACACACATACAAAAATTTAATGATCGCACTCATTTCCAGGTTATCGCCTTTTCAGTGCAACACTTGGATAAGCTAACAGTTTGAGATAGCCAGAGAGCCCAAGTAGCATACTTCGTTTCTTAAAGGTTGTAAAATGGTTATTAACGTTGTGACAACGGATTAAAAACGTTTATAAAACGTTAAAACGTTTTTTGTGCTACCTGGGAGACAAATTGGCTCCCTAAATGTTTTAAGCAAAACAGATAAGGATGATAGTGACTGATATATTTTTGCAATGACATTTGTGTGAACTTTGCCTTTTTTTTCTCCTGGAGATTTTCTTCCTGGACCTTTGTATCCATACGCTTCATATGACAATAACATCTTTAGTCAGCCACCTTGTCTAGTGATCAGAGGAATCTGACTGGGATGGAGGGTAGGGTAGGGTGAAAAATAAAAAGTTTTTCAGATCAACTTCTAATAGTTGCTGCTTTGCTTTTAATGCATGAAAACATCTTTTGAGTAAAAAAAAAACGCAAAGAGACTAGCCAAAAGCACTCTTTTTGATATTTTAACCATAAAATCCATAACAAAGCTATGGTAAAACTTTGCGATCGCAGCGCCCCCTGAAGATATTAACCGATTTTTCTCAAATTTTGCACAAAAGCTAACTATCACCAAAGACAACTTTTGGCAACTATTAGAAGTTGATCTGAAAAAAAAATTTATTTTTCGCCCCACCCTAATGGAGGGGTCCCCGCTTCTAATTCCGGTTGGGGCATCAACATACTTTCTCTCTTCTGTCCTTATCCTTTCTCTGTGTGCATGGGTTGTTGTGCTGTGATTGGTTGCCGACTTTATAGGCGGGTCCTTACAGTATGTGTATACTGTGGAAGTCGGGCAGTACACCAAATGACGATACAGTTGGAAAAGTGAAGCAGCGCACCCCTAATTGCCCGCCTGTATACACTGCAACCTTTCTTGACTACAGCATCGTGACGTTTGCGTGACGTTAGCCTATGAAAAACGAGCTAGATAAAACGCCACAGCCTACTTGGCGAATGAGAGGAGATCGCTGACTGCTTGTGAGCTCTTATTGACTCCGCCCGTAGTGACGTTCAGTGTCAAGTTAAGTTGCATTTTAGTATAGCTGGCACAAAGCAACAGCAACACCTTCAACATCCTAAGTGCAAAATTAACTCCTCTGAAACCTGGTATTCGCCCCATCCAAAACTGGTTACTTCAATATTAATTTCTTTGTTTTTTTCGAAATGTTCCCCCTATAGTTTTACCACTTGCATTTCTTGTACACTTAACGATGAATTCTCAAGAAGCACCGATTTTTACTTCAGTAAAATGGCAACAGTTTTTCAACCTCCTCCAACAGCAAACGAAAAAGAACGAGATGCGGTCATATACATAAGCCTTTACAGTGCATTTTCTCCCCCTTTTTATTGGCGAATAAAAAAGTGCCAGCGTGGGTGGTTTTTCTTGATGATAGAATGATGGATGTTAGTTCAGATTTTATGAGCTGTGTTTGACTTTTCTTTAGTAGTCTAACAACGCTCTTAAAGAAAACCCTATATGGTATTTCTTGCCTGAAACAAAAGAACGGAGCAATTCATCATTCACCTAAAACAAGCTGTGAAAGGGCTTTTTTGTTTTCGCAATAGAAGCAATTCAAGTCTGGGTTTTATTACCTAATGTCAAGACACTAAGATCTTGCCTTTTTATGTTTTTTAATCTCATCAAACATGGAATACGTTTTATGGCACTCATGTATTGGAAAAATAATACGATATGAATGTTGCGTATGTCGAATTTATTACAAAACTGTATCCCATTAAAAAAAACATTTAACTATACTTGTAGCTAAGAAATACGGGTTAAGCTTGTTGCTAGTAAACCACGAAGTACGGTTAACGTGACATTTTTAAAAGACACTTTCAATATTATGTTCTCTATGAAATTGCCTCAAGAACATACAAAAAATTGCCCACATAAATCTAGCATTAATTTGCGCTCTATTATGCGGCTACTTTTACTTGGTGTCTTCTTCCAACAAAGAAATTTTTAATGGTCAATATTCCTCTTTCGGCATTAACATGCTTACTCTCAAATCCCCTGTTTCAATTTTGTAAATACAAATATTTTTGTACATTTGTAGATGGTAAACAGTGTTCGAAATAAATCCCCTATATACACGAGCCGACGCATCAAGATTAAGTTTCACCACTTTGAATCCAGCGAGTGTTTGAGTGTTTGAATAAATGGTTGTCTTTTCTGGCCAGTAATCGCGTTTTGGTAATTTTTACTGTGAAGCGGCACGTGGATGTGGCAAAGCTTAGCAATGTCCCAAAACTTTGTTCTGGTAACCCTACTCCGCAACAATGAAAAATTGAAAGTAAAAGTAAATGAATTGGATCAAAAATGGTGAAACTTAATCTTGATGCGTCGGCCTAAGGCCCCTATATAGACTATATAGCGGCTCTACGTCGGCCTGTTTATATAGCGGCTCTAGTTCGAAATGCCCCAGTAAATTTTGAAGTACAGTGAAGCCTCTCCTAGCTTCTACTTCTAATTTAGTGTTGTTCAACTAAATTATCGCACAGCAAGGAAACAAATTTTCATCTGAACAGTATTTTATTCCTGTACCACAGGGCTTGGTGTGTTTGCGCGTCATTCTCGTAATCTCGAGGCGATGGGTTCGATCTCTACCCTCTCCCCTGGCTGTAACTTTCTTCTTCGTGCTGTAAATTCTGTCCTATCTGTCCTGTGTTTGTCCTAGAGCCGCTATATCGACAGGCCGACGCATCAAGATTAAGTTTCACCACTTTGGATCCAATTCCTAAACTTTTACTTTCAAATTTTCATTGTTGCGGAGTAAGGTTACCAGAAAAAAGTTTTGGCACATTGCTAAGCTTTGCATTGCTCACAGTGAAAAATTACCAAAACGCGATTACTGGCCAGAAAAGACAACCACTCAAACACACAAACACGCGCTGGATCCAAAGTGGTGAAACTTAATCTTGATGCGCCGGCTCGTATATATAGTGGCCTTAGTTTGTCCAGATGCAAGGCGCATACTACGCAGTCCTCATGCATGTTGAAGCGGGGCCGTGGTAGCCCGATCGATAAGGCGTCGGACTGATGCCCGGAGGGTCTCGGGTTCGATCCTAGCCGATCAAAGATAAACAGTCGTTTCTAGTAGTCTCTGGTCGACGTAAAATAAGGGTCGTGGGCACAAAGAGTTCCAAGTGAAACGATACCTCTCGGGGGTACTAGATCGGGGTTTGCTCGGCCTTTGGTTTGGATCAAAAGAACAGACGGCTCTTCAGGGCTCCAACCCGGTTAAGCCATGGGCTCTGGTACGTACCGGGGAACCCTCGATAGTGAAGTGAAGTGAAGTAAATGCTGCAGCTGATTAGCTTCTAAATAAACAATAAAGAATTATTTTCTGTACCTCGGCAATTATTATGTTATTTTTTTTTACTGTAGAGTTCTATTTTTTCGAACGACCTGAATCCCCAGAGATATTTCAATAATTGAGAATCTGGCACGATGTATTTTTTGGAGATAGGTATTTTATTTCAGTAACACTTCACTCTCTTTTGTTTTATGGTAACCCTACACGCCTAAATTTTGCACACCAAGAATAAAAGGGGTACATCGTTTTTTTTTTTTTTTTTTTTTTTTTTTGTCTATGGTAATTTAATACAAATGCAATTTATAAAGTGTCTCTTTCATTTGGGGTGTGTGATGTATCTACTTTTTTCCCCTCGCGCGAGCCTTGGTGCCAAAGATTTTAAACCAATTGAAGGAGATCGCCAAAGTAACAATTACCGAAAGCGTCCCTAATCTGCTATTACTCTGGATTAAAGCGGCACTAATGCATTATATAATTCTGAGTTCATCTTAATGGGAACTCAAAACTTCTAATTTAATGGATTTACGGAGCTGATTAGGTTGATTTTTTTTCAACCAATCTCAGAAATTTATTTTTAATGGATTACATTCAAATTCCTCTGCAAAGTTGACTTCACTTCACACTCTCCAGGGTCCCCCGTACCTACCACAGCTTCGTGGTTTAACCGGGATAGGGCCCTGAAGAGCGCTCTGTTCTTAATTTAGAACCAGAACCTAGGGTCGAGCAAACCCTAGGGCCCAGCACCCCCAGAGGTATCGTTTCACTTGGAGGACTTTGTGACCACGACATTTTTAACGCCTCCCAGCCACCATTAATCAAGGCGGTGGATCTTTGATCGGCTGGGTTTCGAACCCGGGTCCCTCCGGACACGAGTCCGATGCCTTACCGATCGGGCCACCACGGCCCTCTGCAAAGTTGACTGCGCATTTCCACACTACGTCACCAAACCAAAACAATACAAACACGTAGCCATCAAAATGCGATTAATTTCTCCCAGATATTAAACGAACTACGCCGGAAACTGGAAAATAAATGAAACGCTGGCACCATTTAACTTCCGACAGACTAAGACATCGTCACATGACAAATTCCTAATGAATATTTCCCCAAGACAGGAGACAATAAATGGCAGAACAAGAGCTTTCTAATGGTGTCCGTTTTACTTCAGTTCAATTAGAGCATCGCGGATAAAGGTTCACTAATTTGTAGAGCTTCAATCAAATGTGTTGGTGCTCTTTAGAACCGCTAGAGTTAAACCTTTCATCGTAGATGCTTCTGCAGTATAATCTTCACTATCCGAACTGATTATCCTTCTGCTCTCATTTATCCGAATCTCCAGTGTGATTAACTTTTTGAAATATAAGCTTAAATTCGCTTCACAAAGTGAATCTGACATTTTTGAGCTCCCCCCTCCCACTTTTTTTTCTTTCAGGGATCCTAGATCCTCAGGATTTGGATCTAGCTAGCAGGAAATTTGCACATGTCAGTTTCAAAGACATGCTTTCAACTCCATAAAGTATCCCCACCCCCCATCCAAATCTTCTTTAATCATTCCATCTCCTACTCCTTTGTTTCGAAATTCGCCCGACTCCGACTCTTCGACTCCACAGCTTTTTGAGTACTCATTACTTTTTGTTCGAACACCGCCCGGTAAATGTCATTCCATCAATCGTCTTAGTGACTGGTAGATACGGCTCACATAAGCACAAAGAGAATTAAAGTGAAAAGGAAAACATTACATGAAGCAAATGATTTTGTTAAATTCTCATTGGTTTCAGGTATGGTTCAGCAACTCATAAGAGCGAAAACTATTGAATTGCTTTTAGCAATTGTGCTGTCCACCTTTCTCACCGCACTACTTTACAATACTGAGTCACAAAATCTCCCCTCCTCACCCGCGGTACTATATCGCAGTTGGGATAATTGCTCATTTTGAAAAGAGGACTTTTATGCTTACTCATGCAATTTAATGCAACGAATGTTCAAAGTACACAAAGAACGAATTATTTGCTCATTAATTCGCCTCTTTCTGCCCCCTTAAAAAAAACAACATCAGGAAGAAAAAAACTATTTGTATTTCTTAATAATTAAAGGGTGAAAGAGAAGCTTTTGTCTTCTTAACCCTTTAAAGACCGTAGGATGCAAGTATCCCCAACATTTTGTGATTTAGTGAATTCAAACAAGCTGTAAACTGTAGTTTTTCCTTTTTTTATTGAGGTGTCGAAGTGTCATAAAATTGGGAAAAATAAATAAATAAAATGATTTTAAATGCATATATATATTTATATATTGAAAACATCGCATGTAAAGCACATGTATATTCATGTTACCAAGCTTCTACCTTAATTAAAAAGTACTCTTTAATTGAAGCTTAAGTGCACTGTGATCAATTATCTAAACATCTGACTGAGTTAAATAGAAAAATAATCAAGCCATTTTTAAAAAATATATGTATGATCGCCTATGGTAAGCGCAACCGTAGTTTTCTAGAGCTTTTCTTCTGCACTTTCAGAGAAATTGCATTGGAATTTAACCAAAATCACAAAAAATGTTAACTAGCCACAAACAACTATACAGCATAAAATCCCAAGTAGCGTCAACTCATCGGATTTTGCTCGGCCGATCATCGAACTCCTCGTAAACTGATCCCGCAACGCACGATGACATCGTTCCGATCAGTATCCGAGCACGGTTTTCGATGAGATACTTTTCATCGGAAAGCGATATCCTTCCGATCAACTTTCCCGATGAAAATAAGCCGAGCTATATTCCATCGGAAAACGATATCCTTCCGATCAAGTTTCCCGATGAAATTCATCGGTACGGGACTGTTCTGCTCGTAAGTTGCTCCAAATCTCATCGTATTTCGAGCAGAACTCATCGGATTTTGCTGCTCGGATTCTGTTTGGCCGATGAGACATATTGGATCTTTAGCGGATGAGAATTTCATCGGGTTTCGATGAATGTCCGATCATCGGCCGATGAGATGATGCTGCTAGGGATATTATTAAGATCATCTTGAATTTTTCAAAACTATTAGCTTTACAGCGGTGTACCTTTTTCAAGCTTTTAAAATACCATGGGGGGATATATATATGTATTGAGTTTTCACTATAACAATAACACCAATTAAATAGCCACACACCCGTCCATTAGGTATTGAATTTAAATTGATCGTTAATCTCACTAGAAAGTGTCGTACTCCATCATTTCTTTGTCTTGAACCCCAACATGAAAGGCAACCCCAAACCAAAACTTTACCCTATTCATGGCATCAATTGAAGAAAACAAAAATCTCCAGAATTTAGAAGATCGTAGTTAACTAGTCTCTTTGGAAGCTCTTTCCCGTCATCGAAAAGTCAGAGTTGAGTGTGGTTGTTTTTCAAAAGTACTCCAACTGAGCTCTACACCAATATGTCTGTACCTCAGAACCAGAACGACGTAAGTCCAAAAATGGCGATTTTCATTTTTTTGCTTCATTGTATGTAGAATCTTATTCCACATCGACCCATTAAAACAGTATTTTATAAAACAAATTCCATAAAACAAATTCGACGATCGTTTTCGCCCTCTACTGAAAAATGACGAAAATGGACTTAAGTTAGTTTGGTTCTGAGGTACAGATATAACAAGTCTCGTTTTTACTGAACACCCCAAAAAAGAAGCAAACATTATCAGGGTGATGGCTCAACTTCTAAAAGCCACTCTATAATACCTATCGAGTAGTTAGTAACAACTCCAAAGACCGGAATATAAGTTGTAATCCAATCCATTTTTTGAAATATTGAAAAATATTGCCTTCACAAGAACTGTATCAATTTGAAGCATTTCTAATACAACTGACAACGCTGTATTGAGTCTTTACTATAACCATAAACCAATTAAATAGCCACAAACCGCACCACAATGAAATCTTAATTTGAAATTAATCGTTAATCTCACGAGAAAGCGCAGAAACATCACCATTTCTTTGTCCCGAACCCCAACATGACATGCAACCCCGAATCAAGGTCTTACCCCTTATCACGGCATCAATTGTAACAGACATAAAAATCTCCAGAATTGAGAAGATCTTAGTTAACTAGTCTCTGGAAGCTCTTTCCAAAAGTCAGAGTTGAATCTGTGGTTGTTTTAGTTGTTTTTCAAAAGTACTCCAACTGAGCTCTACACCAATAACAAGTCTCTTTTAAAGTAAACACCCCAAAAAGAAGTAACCATTATTAGGGTTATAACTCAACTTCTAAAAGCCACTCTATAGTACCTATTAAGTAGTTAGTAACAACTCCAAAGATCAGAATATAAGTTGGAATCCAATCATTTTTTTTTTTAATTTGAAAAATATTACCTACACAAGAACTGTATCTATTACAAGCTTTACCAACGCCACAGACAACACTATACTGAGTCTTCACTATTGCCTTTCAACCAATTAAATAGCCACAAACCACACCACAATGAAGTCTTAATTTAAAATTAATCGTTAATCTCACGAGAAAGCGTCGCCTCCCACCATTTCTTTATCCCGAACCCCAACATGACATGCAACCCCGAATCAAGGCCTTGCCCTAATCACGGCATCAATTGTAACAGAAATAAAAATCTCCAGAATTCAGAAGATCTTAGTTAACTAGTCTTTTGGAAGCTCTTTCCGCGTAATCGAAGGGTCTTTCGTTCCAAGCGATTGGAGGTGTCATTCTCATCGAACGGTTAAGGAAGATTTACGAGTTTTAAGGTACTTTAATCCCCACTTTAGAACTCCTTGTCAGACGGAAAACTTCGGGAGACTATGAGCTGTTTTAATTTGAGATTACTTGACATTCAGCGGAGGAATGGATTCCTGTCGAAGTTTTCAGCTGCGGGGCTCAAGTTATTGATGAATTTCTCTGCCTGGGCCGGACTAACACCTGAAGGATTAGCTGCTGTCACAAGTTTTATGCAGAAACATATTTATAATGTTGGAATAATATGCATGGCAGTTTCTGCTGTGAAGTAACTAAATAAATTATTAAAAATGATGCTATAATATTAAAAAAATTATCGTAAGAAAAATAGACATGTATCTACATTGCAAACAATAATTTGTTGTTTTTAAAGAATAACACTGAAAGCAGAGGTTTCAGTTCAGTAATAAACTAGCAATTTTACAGTTTATGACTGTAAAACTATACATTTTATAGTTTATTACTGTACAATTAGAAATTTTACAGTTTATTACTATAAAGTAGCTGCATTATATTGTAAAAACAACAGTGTAATACTGGCAGCAGAGGTTCCACTTTAATACTGTAAAATTCACTTTCATAAACTGTAAGACTAACAACCTTACAGTTTATCACTGTAAAACTAGCAATTTTACAGTTTATCACAGTAACTAGCAATTAATCAATTTACTACTGTAAAATTAGCACTTTAACGGTTTACTACTGTAAAATTAGCTGTATTATAATGTAAAAACAACAGTCCTTTTTTACAGTGTACAGATGTAAGAAAAAAATTCGATATATCACAGCATGATATTTTTGATTCAAATAAATTCAAATAGATGCAATGATTCTATGTCCATTATAATATGTACAAATGCGTGCAATGCTTTTTTCCTTTGAGTCTTATTGTTGACACACACACAAGCCTTTCATGCATGATAAAATACGAGGATAATGGTGGAAATGTAGGGTAAGGATTTATACGCAGTGCTACAAGCTTTTTTTGGGTAGTTGTCAATACACTGTAAAAATGAATGTTATTTTTACAGTATAATACAACTAATTTTATAGTAGTAAACTGTAGAAATTGCTTATTTTACAGTAATAAACTGTAAAATTGCTAATTTTAGTTTATTGCCGTGCATTTTAGTTTTGAACTGGAACCTCTGCTGCCAGTATTATACTGTTGTTTTCACAGTTTAATGAAGCTAAATTTTACTGCAATAAACTGTAAAATTGCTAACTTTGCAGTAAGAAACTGTTAAATTGCTGGTTTTACAGTTTATTACGGTGCATTTTAGTTTTAAATTGGAACCTTTATTCGTTAGAATCTGTGTGAATAATTTAAAATGAAACATATGTATAAAATGAACGCAGCATTTTCTTCACTTATGAAAAACAATAACTCCCAAAAACAGCTCGATTGCATAAAACCTTGGATATGAATAATGCCTTTCTGTAATAATACTGTTTGTATAAGGCATAACACTTTCCTAAGCTAACGAAAATTGCATCCTGCCCCCAGTTATAATACTTACAACAGAAATAAATTAAAATTCCAAAGAAAAGGCTTTAATTTTTGTTATTTTCCAAACGAAATGACATGTATCTGGGCTGGCTGGATGTTATCAAACGTTTTGACAAAATGTTGAAAAGTAATTTCTCAAAATATTCTTTATTTACAGGAAGGACGATGAATCTAATGTAAAATGATTTTTAAAAATATAATATCAATGCACTTTTGAGAAGTACAGTTGTCCAAAGTGAAGTAATGGAAATTTTTGGATTTTTGGAATTATGTAGACAAGATTGCTTGATAATCCCTTTTCGACTTGAAGTTTGAAGTAAACGTTTGGCACCGATAAACGCCCCTGAAAGATTGTCTAGTGACGAAACTGACGCTCAAAAATTAACGAAATTTTGTGAACAGCAAAATGAAGGGATGGGAATTTGTTTGAGGAAATAACAATAACAATTTTTAAAACAAATCTCCCTTGGGCTCTGTTTTATAGACTATACATTTGCGATGGTTAAAAAAAAGTCTAGTTACAAACCATGTTTAACGTTACGGCCGGCTCTCATCGTCGTTTATTTTCTGAAATAGTGAGATGGCTTATTCTATAGTTACGTTAGTTTAGTCAGATAGCTTATTTTATAGTTCCTAGAAATGCTACGAAGATGCTGCATTTAAGATTACAAATATAAATGTGACGACCAGCAGCTGGCTCTAAGCCCAATTTAGTAAAGTTCCAGAATTATCACGATTTAGGGCCGAATTCAAGTGAAACCCCATTGCAATCGCTTCGAGGCGATCGCAATAGACCAAAATTGCAATCACTACTGGAAGTCGAATTACATAAGAATCGCATCTCGTAGCGATTGTAACGTTTCACTTGAATCCAAATTTGGGAATTTGCGATTGCATTGGTGAGTTGCGTTCGTCCGTGCTTCACTTGAATTCCTGCCTTACCCTGCGTTTCACATGCCTACAGAACTAAAAGTCATATGGTGCGAGGTTTGATGATCGCAAAAGTAATGAATTTCAATAAAATACCCTCTGGTGGCGAAACGTTGAACTAATATTTTAATTCCCATCTCTTCATAATGTTTTACGCTCGAAATTTTATGCATTTCTGAGCAATAGCACAAATAACGTTTAAACGTTTTATAAACATTTTTAAGCGGTTGTTACAACGTTAATAACCATTTTACAACATTTATAAAACGAAGTGTGCTACTTGGGTTAAGTTAGAGCTCCTTTAGAAGACAGGCTGATTTGTCCGCCATTTTGGTTCCAAGACATTCTTGGATCCAGCCTTGTTACAGGCATTTGAAACACATTAATATTATACCTGGTTGCTCTGGAGTAAAATAACTTAGGATTAGTTGGATAAAGCACCATATATGGTAAATTTAAAACGATAACCTTTTTCTCGAATTTAAAGACAGTTTATTGGGAAATGTTTCATGAAATTGGGTCTATTTTCATTTTGCACTTGTTTTAAGCCTGAGTTCATGAAATGTTTTTGTCATATAGACAGAATTAGTCAAATATCATCTATGCAGCTATAATTCAAGCTTAGCTTCCACTTTTCTTCAATGCGACTTGAGTACAGATACCAGTGGTTCCACGCCCACCGTTTTGGAACCAAAATGTCGGATGAGTCAGCTCCCCTTTTATAGGAGCCTTAGGTTAAGTTAAATTCGCAAATAATTACTCTAATTATCGCAAGGCAGTCGTCTTTCCACTGCCAATGCTGTTTTGATTCGCAACATAACGACGGTGTGAACCTGTACCGTTTAAGATGACATACCCGTCATCTATTTTCAAAGACGCACTATGATGCTTCTATTGTCCGTTTTCCCTACTTCGAAATTCTTAGAAAATTTATGGACATCCCGAACATTTACTGCACTGCGAAAAATAAAGTTTCGTTTTTACAGTACAATACTGGTAGCAGAGGTTCCAGTTTAAAACTAAAATGTCCATTAATAAACTGTAAAACTAGAAATTTTACAGCTTTTTACTGTAAAGCAGCAACTTTACTGCTTATTACCACAAAATTAGCTGTATTATACTGTAAAAACATCTATTTTTGTTAGTGTGTGTTGTTTTTTTCCCTCTTTGCCACAGAAGTCGGTGGAGTCATATTTTTGCAGACAACAGATGCTTTGAATCACTAGAAATATGAAGAAAAGTTTTTGAATCATATATAGTTTTACCTTCCCTCATTTCTAAAAAACTTGTTACTTCAAAGGGTCCAAAGCATTTTTGGAACTCTTGAAAGCACTACTTTGCTGAAAATAGTTTGAAAATATTTTTATGATTATCTGCAATACGTCAGGAGTATATAAAATTTTTTTTTCATTATAAACAAAAATCCCTAGTGTTTCTAAACTTTCTTATACAAACTGCAGCATTTTTTTTACCGCTAACTGTTTTATACCTACAAGGCTTCAAAGTCTACTGACTTTTGGATTACGAAGTACGTCACTACTTAAGTTTAAATGATCGTTTTAAACCTTCAACGTGTGTAAAAACGCTGTAAAATGCAGAGTTTGCATAATGAGAACGATCCAAAATCTGTTATTCAGCGTAAAATTAATTTTGTATTTTCTCTCATTGGCTCCTCGCATCCTTAATTAATTTTTGCCTAAGTACAGTAAACAAAAGTTGTTTCAAACTCTAAATTTTTACTTAAAGGTAATTATGTTTTAATTAATTGAATAACACCTTTAATATTTTTTAAGGCTCACGAAGTTAAAGTTTAGCGATTTTTATATCAAAAGTTCCAGCTATGAAGTAAAACGGTGTCCTCAACTTTGCTTTGCAGCTGAACTAACATCCAGTTTGAGCAAGAAAAATTAGGAGTATTATTGTTAAAGATTAAGTGAACCACAAGGGAATTTAAAGCAACTTTTATACGGTTCACTAAGAAGAAAAGCAGGAGCTTTGGGAGGGGAATAGTTTGGTAAATTTTATCTGCTAAGTCATCGAAACTGGAAATAACGTATTGGGTTTGTACATTGCAAAAACTGAACTGTTGTTTTTGCAGTATAATACTGGCAGCCGAGGTTCCAATTTAAAACTAAAATGCACAGTAATAAGCTGCAAAACTAGCAATTTTACAGTTTTTTACTGTAAAGTGAGAACGTTTACAGTTTATTGCTGTAAGATTAAGCTGCATTATACTGTAAAAACATCAGTATAATACTGGCAGCATAGGCTCCAGTTTAAAACTTTAAAATGCACGGTAATACACTGTTAAATTAGCAATTTTAGTTATTGCTGTAAAATTAGCAATTTTACAGCTATTACTGTAAAATTAGCAATTTTACAGTTTAGTACGGCAAAAGTAGCAATTTTGCAGTTTATTATTGCAAAATTACAAACTTTTAGTTTATTACTATTAAATTAGCTATGTTATACTGCAAAAACAACATTCATTTTTTACAGTGTAGTGAAGATCTATGATAGTAATTTAAGTTAAAATAATGTGCTAAGCATTAAACTTGAAACTACTTCAAGCTGTTAAAAATATATTTGTTTTTAAAAAATTGTCACAAATTTATTAATTAATGTACTTAGTGTAATGTAGTTATTATTTAAACTTAATTTATGGCGACTGTAAAATTACTTCTCAGTTTTAAAAAAAATGATAAATATTAAACTGGAAGTGAGGCATCAATTCTTCATCAATACCGTCACTAGCTTTTAATGCAATTTCTTGCATTCATGTTTATTTTTTGGAGATGGCAAGGAGGTGAATAATTTACTGAGAAATATTTAACAAAATTGAAAATTATACTAGAATGCAACTTAACTTGGCACTGACGTCACTACGGGCGGAGCCAACAAGAACTCACAAGCAGTCAGCGATCTCCTCTTATTCGTCAAGTAGGCTGTGACGTTTTATCTCGCTCGTTTTTCATAGGCTAACGTCACGCAAACGTCACGCTGACGTCGCGATGGTTTTGTCAAGAAATGTTGCATTTTAGTAAACATGTTTCTGACGTGTTTGACTCTGATGAAAACTGCTTCGTAATCTTTGAATTCGGGGAATTATTTAATAAAGTAAGACTAAAATTCATTTTTTTGCAATAATAAAACACTTTTAAAAATTATTCTGCAATTAGCCAGTTTTTTACCCTTTGAAATGAGTGGGACAAACTGATATTGTGCACGAAATTATCAATGCTATCTGTTTCAAGGAGTCTTTGCAATTTAAGTGATAGAAAAAAAAAAATCAGAGCGATTTTGTTGTTTTGAATATACAACATCCTTTACAAAAACACAGAATTGTTTTTTGGCTTTTTACCATAACTACTACTTTTAGTAAACAACAAAATGCTTTTCTTTGTTATGTTTTTGTTATTATTATTCTTTTGACATGATCATGATTTACGAAAAACAAAATATTTCTACCCCTCTCCTCCATTACACCAGCATAACATAATAAACCCACGCGCAACCCAGAAACACGATCTATCATTCTTTAATGCACAGAATTTACATTTTCAGCGAAATTCAGTTCCCATTACAGTTACAGTTATAACAACGAGCGTAGTTCAGAAATAAATGATAACCATGAGCGACGAGAAAGGATCTGGCGTGAGTTTTCTCCTCCCAGATTTGCTCTAATCATGTCATCAAAGCCATTATAGAAAGTAAGAGTCCAGCAGAAGAAACAACACTTCTCAACTCGATCATTGTTTATGATAAACACCTCTCTGTAGCGTATAATTCGACACGGACTTGATGACTTCTTCACTCTTCATGCTATTTTATATCTGATTTTTGTTTCGAGAAACGCCTTAAGCTGTGCCCACTGGAGGAAAGGAAAATTTGACTTATGATTGTTGTTATTCTCAGAGCACTACAACTTTCACTATTACACATAATTTGGAAGAGATTTGTGTGATCGTTATGAGAGTTTGAAAATTTATTTCAGTTTTATTTTCTTTTTGCTATGTTAGTTATTTATTTTACATAAAAATAATGTTTTTTTACACGTATAAGGAAAAATAATTTTATAATAAATTATGAGCAAGCGGATTTTTTTATATATATACAGAAGCGATCAGCTTCGGACATACATGAGGACTGTGTACTATGCGCCTTGCCTCCTGACAAACACAGTACAGATTTGCGGTACAGAGAGTTTGAAATAACAACCATGGGCAGGGCGGAACTCGAACCCGCGACACTTGCTTACGAGGAGAAAACTCTTCCTCTAGGCCACCGTGGCCCCCAACAATCGGATTTGTGTCTAACTTTTACTACCTAATTCACCGTTAACCAAGCCCCGTGGTCGAAACCACGAGATTCAATAACTCGGGGTTGAGATTGTTACCACGAGGTTAAAAATTCGATATTCACCGTCAAAATTAACGCCGGAGTTACCCAACTCTAAGGTAACTCAACTGAGCAAACCAAGCATTCTATTGGTCAAAAAAAGTCACATGATTTACTACATCGTTTGTTTACATTTGGAGTTAACTAAGGTTTGCGTTGCGTAACTCTAACCACGCTCGATAACCAAACTCGGCTAGCTTGGTTAGGTTTTTCAACCACGCGTGGTTGCGGAGAGTCGACGGCGCGTAGTTCAAGTTGATGGTGAATATGGAACTTACGTTAACTCCGGGTTAAGTACCGGTTTTAACCGCGCGTGGTTAACTGTGAATAGGGCGGTTAGTGTCCTCGTTAACGCCAATTTTTATAAGGATTGCCTTTTTTTGTAATAACGACTCTTGAGAAAATTCTTCAGATAGACTAAAATAATTGTAGTCCTCTCAAAGTAGATTTAAAATAGTCTTTGATAAACTACAATGTTGAGACCAAGCGAAAAACGTTGCAAACATTGATTTAAATTTTCTTTAAAAGCTCAAATTGCACTTCCAAATATATATACGGGGTCTCAGTGGCCGAGTGGTCTAAGGCGTGTAGCCGATAACTCTGAGACTGTGGGTTCGACTCCCACCCTCGCTGACGCGAGGGTGGGAGTCGTTTTGAGGGCGCCCCCAAAACGCAGCGCCCTCTAGTAGGTAGAGGGCGCTGCGTTTTCAATTTAAAATCTTGCAGCAGTTCGAAATTTCGCATCACTCGCCAAATTAAACAACGACACCCACTGAAGATGACCGCCGCAGTT
>JAXGGA010017228.1:0-24821 GCA_038373865.1 Uloborus plumipes | reverse complement strand
TCGATGTTCATACCTATTTTCTTCTCTGGTATTTCTTCCAGTGTATTTTCAAAGAAACTATACTTTAAACTTAAGTTAATTCATTTTTTAATATTTTGGTTTAGAATTTAAACCAAACTAAGATCATTTTTTTGCAACCCACAAAATAAGAAACAGAAAAATTAACAAAGCAATAAAATATATATTACGCTAAAAACTTTTCCAGGAGGTATAAGCATATATACTTTCAAAACATGCATTTTCAATAATATCAATACAAAACATTGGTCATCTTCAAATATCGGAGACAAATTTATGAAACTAAGTTTACCACTTAGGTTTATGGAAACATAATTGAATGCAAAAGGAATTATCATTCTAAAAATTTGTTGCAAACTCTAGCATTGTTTTTATCTTGCAAATAGTTTTGAGATGTGTACAGGTATCGTACATTTTTGCTTTACTACATTGTAATCTGAATATGGCTCTGATGAAACCTTATTGCTCTGTCAAATTAATGCTCAAAATTTAATGTTCACTAACGAGCACAGACAATCGTGCTTCATGGTTCCACACACTAACTTCATTAACGACAGCTTAGTGATTATTCTCCTACTACAATTGTTATTAGCATAACATAAAATTGTATGATTGCCAAGTAGAAATCTAAGGAGTAGCTAATAGACAAAATAACAGCATATTTCAATACTATTTATAATTTTGTCATAATAATTAAGAAATAATGGATATTTGAATACATATGTCATACGCATTGTATTGGAAATTAATTAAATTTGAAGAAAACAGATCAATAAGATCTATCTTGCATCTTGATTTTCAATTTAAAAGGAAACTAAAATGTACTTACCCAGCCTTACAGGTACAATGACCGTTCATGATCTCACCATCATGTTTCACAACAATCCAACCACATTGGACTTTGTTTAAGGACTGGCTTCCCTAAACATCACCAACAAGTACCGAAATGCCCAATTTTTCATTTCGATAAATTCCTAGATTTCTAATCTTGTCAGCCACGACGTACCTATGAAATAAATCATAGTGCACATTTTTCACCTTTGTACTCAAAAAGTAAAAGAAAAGATAACACATTAAAGCACAAATGAGCAAGAAAACTACAACGTACCTGTAGCATGGTAAATCTGTGTGATTTTTAAAAGCTGCCTTTGAATAAACGTTGTTTTTATTTACTAGGTATTCATAAATAACGATCATTGATATCGCCGGTAACGACTGGCAAAGGAAAACACGTTTTCTAATTTCTCCATCTAAGGGATCGAAAGGTCGCATCCATTGAAAGATAGTTTCTGCAGATATCTCACCTTATCTTCTTCGTTTAGTGAACTAAAATATGCCGAAGACATAATTCTAAATTTGTATTAGAACAAAACAAAATTGCCTTAACACTAACGCCGATCTAAATCAATGGAGATTGCGCTAAACCGGAAATTCTAGGGACGTCAAGACGTCATATCCTATGACGTCACGGGGTTTGTTTGTTTTTTTAGGATATTTGGTCAATATAGTTCCCAAACCCCACGTTCTTTGATCACCTGGATTTCGTCTTTCATCGCTAGTCCCAGTGTTCCAATTGTTCTTCACAAGCGTCTAGGGGCAGGACAAATCCCAATATTAAAAACTTAGTCGTTTTTTGACTTCACTGGGTAGGGGAAATCCACTGTTATCATCTTCTTCCGTAGGGGGAAAGGGAAATCTTGTTCTACGCGCGCCGCACAGAAAAGGAAGAATCTCTGGGCGAACTCGCTGTTCGCGTATGCGAATGTTTTGGATTTGAATGTTTGTTTGAAAAAATTACTGTTGAAACTTTCATAAACCGCTTTGATCTTCGCTAGACAAATCAATTATTAAACATAATGTACACAAATTCATTCCGCTGAACTGTAAGGTAAGTTACGTGCATCAAATAATTGAGAATGTTTACATTCGCGTAATGCTGATGTTTTTATTAAAAATGTTTTCAAAGTAAAAACAAAAGTTTGAATATTTGAACTCTTTTGGTAGTTTAATGTACATTATCCAAACAAACTCTATTAAATGATGTATCCAGATTAAGAGCAAGAATCTGAGAGAGTGTCACGCCTGTGATTCATGACCTCTCAGATTTTTTCCAAAAAATTACCAAATGTTTATTATCTTACTGAAAGACCAAATCCAGAATGTTTTGCTCTAAAGTTGAGTTGTTTAGTTTTTATGGACCCCTAAAGTTGAAGGTGCGGCATCAAAAATTAAGCGGATTTTCAAGACATGGAAATTGCTGTGAGCCAAAACCCTTACCAGGAGCTGTTTAACTCCAATTTTCTTTTTGTATATGGAATATAGAAGGTTGAAGTTTTACAAAATGAATGTTAAATTTGTGGTAAGTTGTTGCCGTAAGATCAGTGAAGGCCCTCAAAACAAGGCATTTTTGAAGTTTTTTAGCGTTTTTGATGTCCAAAAACAGCTTGTACATTTCAGTTGGCACAGCAAAAGTAGTGTCGTTTGAAAGAATGTATAAAAATTTTTTACAAAAAATTTATTTTTTTCTGTGCATTTTTTGTAAAAATTTTTTTCACATTTCGCCTCAAAGGACTCATCTGTTCTGTTAAGACAAAGAATAGAGCATGACATTGGCAAAAAAAATATTTCAATATGTTGTTGGCAGAGGAAGTTATCACCGGTTGAATATCGGTAAAATATGACATTTTTCATATTTCGGCCTTACGCAACTAAAAGCACGTTGAACTTTCCTCGGTTATTTATACATTATTTTAAAGTGCTTACACTGGTCTTTCAAACGACACTATTTTTGCCGTACCAACTGAAATGTACAAGCTGTTTTTGGAAATCAAAAACGCTAAAAAACGTCAAAAATGCCTTGTTTTGAGGGCCTTCACTGACCTTACGGCAATAACTTACCACAAATTTAACATTCATTTTGTAAAGTTTCAAGCTTCTATATTCCATATACAAAAACAAAATTGCAGTTTAACAGTTCTTTGTAAGAGTTTTGGCTCACAGCAATTTCCATGTCTTGAAAATCCGCTTAATTTTTGATGCCGCACCTTCAACTTTAGTTATCCATAAAAACTAAACAACTCAATTTTAGAGCAAAACATTCTGGATTTGGTCTTTCAATAAGATAATAAACATTTGGTAATTTTTGGGAGAAAATCTGAGAGGTCATGAATCACCTCATAATGCTAGGCGTGACAGTTTCTCAGATTCTTGCTCTTAACAGTAGATGTGAAACAGAGATAATATGTAACAACATAAGAACTATTAGTTAAGTTAATTCTAAGGTGAAAGCCTTCATTCTTACATTAAACATAAGAACTGTTATAGTGATCTTTAACCACATGATAGAATTATTTTAGACCTGTGCAGTATAGGGTAGTAGCAGCTGACGTCATCCTGGGAGACAAACAAACACCACGTGCTGATGACAACTAAACATACTCGAAACGTCGTCTGCTTTTCTTTCGGAGGATTTGCTCTGCACTTTTTTCTTGTACATTTGACTGTTATTTTGGCCCGTTCTTTTTTCAGTTTTGGCTTGTTTTGTTTGTTCTTCATACTGATACTTCATTTTCAACGCATCATCATTTAAAAAAAGTATTATTTCTTGAACTTTCCGTGTTTTTAACCACTGAGTAGAATAACAACAAACTGTCTGCTAATATGCTTGTTTTGATAGGATTTGATTGTTCTTAATGCATTAAATGTTCATAAACTGTGCAGTTATCGATCCTTCTTTTTCTTTTTTTTGTATTTGTACGGCAAGTTAGACGTGCATCCGTTTAAAATTTATTTTTACTTAATAAATACGGATCCAATTTGTTAATAATCCTGATTTTACCAATGTATCTTCTTTTTGCTTCGTTATGAAGGCTTTCACAAGACTAAAAACACATTTTACAATTAAAAAAGGCTAGAAAAACAACTGCGCACTCGCAATACCATGCTACACATACGGTAAATACTGAGTTGCTTGTCCACCAGGAACGGTTGCCAGGCTCCGTTGCTATGCAAAAAGCACGTGGCTGCTACTGCCTTATACAGTCAGGGCCATCCGAAAAATGGGGCGATCGCCCCGCGTGCCGAAACACACAAGAGAGCGCCCGAAACTGAGATTTTGCTGCATTTAGAATTTATAATTATTATTTAAAAAAATTATTTATTTATTTCTGAGTATTACTTTTTTTTTTTCAAAATAAATAACATATATATATTTCCTATATTTCTGATAACCACAGATTTCATATTACATGTTCAATTTTGTAACAACTAGAAAATAAAATTGGTCGGTACTTTTCCAACATAAGCTCATCACAGTTGTTAGTGCGATTTCTGAGTCCAAAAGAAGAATGATATATATTTTAGTTGTGCTAAAGTGTTAATACTAATATCATTTGTATGTGGGGAGAGGGTTGCGCCAGAAAATATACGCCACGGGTGCCGTCGTCTCTTAAGACAACCCTATTTACAGAGCGTATTTTTGCACCTCCCCTCAGGGATGGATACAGATTTTTTTTTTTTTTTTTTGATGGAGGGAGGGGGCGGCACCGAACAAAAGAAAGGTGTCTTCTGACATGGATTAAAGTCTTCTTTAAAACTATGTGAATACAATTTTGGTAAGGGGCCATACACAAATCGAAATGAACACAAAGTCTGAATTTTCAAATAGGAACCCCTACATTTGTTACATAATTAGATGCGGTGAGTCAAAAGTAAGCTGGGTACCAAATGGCATTACTTTAGAACCAGTAGAAAAAAAAAGTTATGACCGACCAAAGATTTAGGGACCACCACCACATTTAAAATGAAACTTTCAAGGTCAAGTCCTTATTATTCTCACTTGGGCGTAGGGGATGACCTGCCCTTTTGTTAATTTATTTTTTCGCTGATAATACATTTCTTCTGACGCTTTGGTGGACGGAAATTTGGTAACAAATGGAACACAGAAGTTAAATCACTCAAGGGTTAGGAATTCCTCAATTTCCTAAAAGATATTCAGTTCCTAAAATTTCCAAAATTTTCAACTTTGTCCTAAATATCCTAAACTCCGGTCTAGGTATGTCTTAAGATATTTTTCATGTTCCCACAAAAAAAAAAAAAAAAACAGTTTCATATTAAAAAAAAAAATATCAACATTTCTACTATTTATACATTTTTTGTTTTGCAATTGCACTTCATATTGTCTTGTCATTCTTCCTAAAAGGATTAAGTACTCATGCGTAACAATATTAAAATAACATTGTTAGCTAGGCTTAAGAAAGATATCACTAAGTCCGTGCTTGTGTCACAAGCGCAGTCACAATTTACCTTCCGGGGGAGAGGTGAAAAAATTAATTCCCAAACTATTGTATCGGGAATGGTGTTACTCTTGAAAAATAAAATCTCCTGAACCCCCCCCCTCCCCGACCCACCTCTACGCAGCGTCTCTAGCATACGTTCTTATATGCGATTGAAATTAAAATATTAAGATTATATTTTTCCGTTTCTGAGTCGGCGGCAGATGGCAGCTCATACTGGCAACTATTCCAACGAAGACGGGTGAAGAATATTGCTCTGCTAGTATCCAAAACGTGTAATTAAAACTTATTAGTTTATTATTTTCTAAAAAGATAAATAAAAATTACGTGGAATAATGATTGATGACTAACTTTACTAAAAAGTGTTGTGCCAAATTCGCGAATAACTTACCATCCAGCAGTCATTGAGAATTTTCACAGAAAGATTGTCCTGCAGGTTTTTATTTGTCTTCAAATTTCTCTCAACAGTAGGTAAGAAGAAATGTGTCATGCACGTAATGCAATAAACTCCCGATTATCCGCGGCATGGTCATCGCGGAAAAGCGAATTTAAGGGATAATCCGAAACATTGATAAAAAATTATACTAGTGTATGGAAAATGTAAAAAAAAAACATCAGCAAATTTCCACATACATTTAAATTGTAGAAAAAAAAGGCTAGCATCAAGGAATGTAAAAAATGTCTTTGAAAGTTAAAAAGAGTCATTACCGCTTTAAGGTTTTTCCTCAGTCAGTAATTACCACCGAAAAACAGTGTGAAACACCCTCGGTGTCATAAATTTAAAGGACAGGATAACCATTGGAAAAATAAATGTCGATTCACTGATGTTGTGTATGTGTGTGTGTGGAGTTATCCTCGAATCGAGTTAATGGAGTTCCACCGTATTTCAGTTCTGTGATCTAGCACACAAGTGCAAATTTTATTTTTTGTTTATTTGTTTTGCTAAATTAAGTGCTCAGTGAAGGTTTTTGAGATTGTCGGGGCGTAGCCTTCTTTGAAAAGCTTAAAAAGAAATGCGCAATCTTTTTTTCTTCTTTAGTGTTTAAATTCCTACATGTTATCTTTTAGCCGGCCGTTCTTTTCAGATCTAAATTACACTGTGCAACAGAAGTGCCACCCTGTGTTTTTTTTTTTTTTTTTGTTTGCTAGTTAAGGGTCATTCCATAGAAATGTCAACCTTAGCCGAAGAAAAAAAATACCGAAGTTAAAAAAGTGTCAAAAATAAATAAATAAATAAATAAAAATCATATTTCACAAGAAGTTAAAAAAATTGCAAAAGTATTGTAATAATCACTGAGACTAGCCATAATAAATAGTTTTTAGTGTGTTTACTGCTTGTTATTCGATGGTTACGTTAATCACGTTACGTTAACTCCATCTTGAGTAAAAGTGACACTTAAGACTAAAAAAAATTAAGATTCAATAAATGTGTTTTATGTTTCTAAAAGCCAACTTTACACATTTTTCAAATGTATCATTCAATTTTTAACTCTTGCTTCTTTTTGAGAAATGTTTGCCTCACAACATGAGCACTCATTTTCAGGGTTGAAAAAATGTTACGTTAGTCACGCTGCTATTTTGGTTGAAAAAGTATCTACTGTCAGTAGTTTTGTTTTGAATTCTTAGCAGAAATGATATATAGATACCATGTACATTGTAAATCCACCAGCATAACTAAAGTACGTTTTTTATCCTTTAAGTTACAAGTAAAAACAGTTACAAATTCAGCTGTGAATGTTACGTCAGTCACTATGAAATGACCTTAAAGTACTTTATTTTTGAGATAAAACGAATCAATAACATTTTTACTGTTTTAAAGTTTAGTTATTCATCTTTCATTTTTCTTCGCTCATCCATCTAAAATGAGAAACCACGTGTAGTGTTAAGTACGGGGAACCCAGGAGTGTGTGTGATACGGTCCTGTATACGCACTCCCAACGGTTTGGAATTTTAGTATTAATCTGCGCTATTAAATGGATCAAACTAAAGCTTTAATATGCTGTGAAAGCACTGGAAAACTGCCCAATTGAAAATTATTTCATGATTAAAAAATAAGCCAGATACAAAACAGGTTCATTGAGGTAATTAATCATTTAATTTTTTTGTCTGTCATTGCGGGCATCGCTCACTACGACACTCGCTTAAATTTAGCGACCTCTCCTAAAAATTTCGTTCGATAACAATTTAATAAGGGTAAATAATTCATGCGACCAGAAATACGTTCTACAATGCTGTTTTGATTGCTAGTTGTTTGAACTTTTTTCACTATTACACTACAGTATAGTTTCCAGGTAAGTGCACAGCAGTTCATGCTCGCTGCCAGTAGCAAAAGTAATGCAATAGATTTAAATATAGGATCTCACGTTCTCCGTTGAACGTAATGAAGAATAGGTCTATGTTTACTTCCTGCAAATGCTTCCTATTCAATCTAGAGGGGAGCAGAGTGTGTATTGTACATAGACCGCGAATGGCGTTGTTTCACGTGCCGTCACATGATGTAGGTGTCACGTGATCGCGGTTTCATCGAAAACAGCGAGAATTCGTGTTGTTAGTTAGCGGCATATTATTTGTTTACCGTAATTGTTGCGAAATAATCATTCTGCTGGTGGTTAGAAATGGTGGTTACGAATGTGCTATAAAGATAAGAAAATCAAACTAGATTTTTTTCCAAGGATTTCCGTCGAAAAAAAAAGTTGTTTTGAACAGCTTGTCAACACAGAATGACAAGCCTTCGCTACGAACGAATGCAAACTTATGAGTTCCCATTCCTATCTAAATACTTGATGAATATTGTATTTGATACAAGCCATTAGCCAAAATATGTTTTTTTTTTTTTTTTTAAAGAAAATGCACTTCTCTCGGCATTTTCATTCGATAAATATTTTTAAAACTAAAGCGTATCGTAGCACACATGACATACTGTAAGTACGACACTTCTTGCTCTGTTATCGATTACATGTGACATTCAAATGCCTTTTTAACAGATTCGAATGTGCACTTTGAATACTTACTATTTTACCGCATCATAACACGTATTTCCAATTCATTTTTGACATCAAATTGACATTAGTTATGATACTTCTTTTCCGAAAACTTCATGAAGTTCAAGCCTAAGACTTTGAAAACTTTGTTGTCGAGTTTTTTGGAGTATCAAGTGACCAGGGACGTAACTGGAGGGGGGCAGACGGGTCTCGTGCCCGGGCTCTAGATTTTAGGGGCGCTGAACTGGCTAAGTAACTGCATAATTTTCTTTTCATTATTAAAAAAAAAAGACAAATTTTTAAAAGCCAGCTGCCTCTAAAAAAAGCTCAATAGTGGCACAGGCAAAAAGTTATGTCTTTTAATGTGTAAAAACAAATGCAAACTAATCATCTAATGCTTGATTGGTGTAGGTGAAAAGAGAAGGCAGAAATTTTCAACTAACTTTCTTTTATTACATAACGGTGGTTCAGCATTCTGCCTCTCTCGTTTTCCAGAGAGCTACTGACTCATCGACACTGGCGGCGGGGAGTGAGAGCAGTGGAAGTAGTAGTTAATTCTTAGCCAAATCATACACAGAGAAAAAATATTCCACACTCCCCACCGAACTCTGTTTACAGAGTTCTATAAACTGATAATACTAATCAATTAACACTAAAAAATAACTAAGCTAAATAATCACAATATCAAAATACTGCAAAATTAAATCACAACATAAACACTGATATACACTAAACAAATTAACCTTTTGAGTGAATGAGCAAGAATTAATTTACTTCAAGAGGATAGACCAATTGTACTGACCGCTTAAATAAGCCTCTGGGGGTTTTAATAAGGCAGGATCTTACCAGACCGTCTCTACCTTTATAAGTTTCTTCGATGATACCTAAGTCCCATAAAAATTTAGATTTAGATGGTCCTTGTAGAAGAACTACGTCCTTTGCCTTTAGTTCTGCCTTAGGGACAGGAATCGCAAGATTGTGGGCTGTTTTAAGGGCCAGAAGATAGCTGTCTTTCCATTTGGTCCAGATTCTTTTCAATAAGACGACTTGATACCTTTTCCTCTTCGTCAGGCACTCACTACTGTTGATCAATTCCAAGAAGTGTTGAGGATACTTAAAACTGTTTCTGAAGGGATGAAGAAAATGAGCCGGAGTCAGGGCTTCAGGCTCTCCAGCTTCACTGTACACGAAACTCAGCGGACGATGATTCACTACAGTTTCGACTTCAGAAAGGACTGTAGTCATCTCCTCAAAGGTAAGCAAAGCTCGTCCAAGGATCTTCTTCAGAGGATCTTTAATGGTCTTCATCAGGCGTTCATAAAACCCTCCCCACCATGGCGAGAGTTCCATGATGAATTTCCAGGTTATTCCTTCAGAAGCAACAAAATCTTGGATTTCGGGATCTCGAAATATCCTCTTAAAGGAGGATAACTCTTTGTTTGCACTCTTGAAGGTCTTAGCATTATCGGAATAAATGATTCTGCAGTTTCCTCTACGGGCAAGGAACCTCCGAAACGCTAAGAGGAAATTCTCTGTTGACATATTGGAAACTAATTCCAAGTGTACTCCTCTGGTTACTGCACAAGTGAAGAGACATATGTAAGCTTTCTGTCTCTCTTCACCTTCTTTGATGTAGACTGGTCCGGTGAAGTCCACTCCAACCACGCTAAAGGGTGGTGTCATGGCCAATCTGTCTCCAGGAATGGGTGCCGTCATCTGAGTAGCTGGTTTCACGGCAAATCTTCGGCAGATGAGACAGCGCTTGATGAGCTGTTTGATGCACTGTCTTCCCTTAGGAATCCAAAACTTCTTTCTAACTCTAGTCAGAGTGTAGTCTACTCCCGAATGAAAGGATCGTTCGTGTTCTCTTTGTACTATGAGACTTGTTAACGTCGCTTTGTTTGGGAGAAGTACGGGCTTCTTTTCTTCGTACGTCAGGTGATCACCTTCTTCCAAACGGCTTGATACTCTTATGATTCCATCTTCATCCAGGAATGGGGACAGGGTGAAGATAGAAGAGTCTTGGTCAACCGACCTTCCTCGTTGGAGACACTTCAACTCTGACGGGTAGAACTCTGCCTGAACCTCTCGCAAGAGGATTTTCTCAGCTTCTTCAAGCTCTTGCGCCGTTAGGTTTTCTTCAAAACATCTTCTTCCTCTTGCTGCTGATACGAATCTTCTTATCCAGGTCATGATTCTTAGAACCTTCAAGTATGAGCTATACTTAGATGTGTCCAGCAGCTTCTTCTTCGGCTCCACTACGCATTCGTGAACAGTCACATCCTTCATCTCAAGCGTGTGGCGATCTACTTCATGATGTTCTTGTGAAGGCCACTCCTCCTCGGCACGAGACAACCAGTCGGGACCATGGGACCATAGACGTGACTCTCGCAGGACGGAAACGGGAATCCCACGAGAGATCAGATCCGCTGGGTTATCTTTACCAGGCACATGGAACCAATTCGCTTCTGAAGTCAGCTTCTGGATTTCCTGGACTCTGTTGGACACGAACTGTTTCAACTTGAGGGGAGAAGATTTGACCCAACACAGCACAATCAACGAATCCGTCCAAAGGCAAATTTCGTCCACGCGGATAGTAGCACTAAGGGAGTTCAACACTGTTTTACACAGTCTTGCTGAGAGAACAGCCCCCATAAGTTCCAGACGAGGTAAAGTTTGTTGAAGTTCATGAGTCTTTGATTTCAATGGCGATACTCTACCTTTCGCCGATATTAATGATGTTACTATTTTACCATCACGAGTTATGATTCTGAAATAGGATACAGTACCAAAAGCTTTTAAACTGGCGTCAGAAAATATATGAAGTTCAATACGATCTACAATCCTATTCCCTGTCTCGAAAAAGTAGTAACGCGGTATTTCCCACAAATTTAATTCTCTTATATCGTCGCACAACTGTCTCCATGTGGACCCGATTTCTGAAGAAAGAGTTTCATCCCATTCTACGTTTGCCTTCCACAACGATTGGATCAACATTTTTATCCTGATAGTAAAGGGACCAAGAAAGCCTATGGGATCAAATATCATACCCACTACCCTCAAAATATGACGTTTCGTCAAAACTGGCATTGCAATAACCGTGATCAAATTTCTCATATCAAAATAAAGAATGTCCTTATCAGGATTCCAACCCAATCCCAAAACTTTAAGGGGGTAACTACCTTGAGCTAGACTTTTATTCACGCTTTTCCCGTTTTCTACATGGACACCTGAGTTTTCCCACAATTTACAAAGTTCTTTACTGTTACTTTGCCACTTCCTTAACTCCATGCCAGCATTCTTAAATACTTGGGTACATTCAAGGCTAGTCTTTAACGCTTCTTCTACGGTCTGTCTGCCACTAATTAGATCATCAACGTACAGATTTTCATTTAAGATTTGGAAGGTTGATGGTAAGTCCTCAGCATAATTTTTTATGTGTTCTTTTATAGTGGCAGCTAACAAAAATGGGGAACAATTAATACCGAAGAGCACACGGCAAAATCGGTAAACTATAGGGTTTTTCTGGTCAAGCTCATTAATCCAAAAGAACCTAGATACATCCCTATCAATTGGATCAAGTTCTAACTGTAAAAACGCTTGCCGTATGTCTGCTGTAATTGCAATAGGATTCTCTCTAAACCTAAGTAACAAATCCAAAATATCAGGGTATAGATTAGGGCCAACATGAAGACAGTCATTTAACGACAACTCATTATTCGCGTGGCTGGACGCATCAAACACAATTCTTAGCCTACTCGTTACTTTATCGTTCCTGACAACTGCTCTGTGAGGCAGATAAAACTCAACCCCTTTTTGACTATTTTCCTCAGGGACCCTCTCTATAATACCTTCGCGTTCATACCCCTCAATTACTTCTTTATATTCATTAAAGAGATCCAAATTGTTTAGAAATCGCAGACGCAATCTACGAAATCTTTCTGACGCCACTTCAAAATTGCTTTTCAACATTTCTCTTGCATTATCCTTCCACAACAGATCAACTGTATACCTGTTACCATCGAATTTAAGATTAGACTTAAATTGCTTTAATTGTTCATTTTCACATAATGAATCACTCTTATCAACTATACCCAACGTTTCCAAATCATGAAACTTTGACAAATCATTTAACACTACTGCTTTACTGACAGAAACACTAGAGCACAAAACCTCTTTTTCAAATTCACATCCCGCCACGAGCCATCCAAATTGAGACTTTATTGCCGTTAAATGTGGCGTTATTTCAACCCTATCGTTCAGCACAGTTTCCCAAAAAACATCTGCACCTAACAAAATATCGCACTCGCATATTTCTCCTTCACGCGCGCTAACATCTGCAAGATCCAATCCAAGGTCTTTCATTTTCTTTATTATTTTTTCCGAGGGGGGTAGAATCGGCGCCGAACTTATAGTTTCGGTTATCAAACATTCCACAACCTTTTTCTTATTGCTTTCTTTTTTGTTTTGTAACTCAACGCGAACCACAGGATATGCTTTTTCTTTCGCACTTTTTGCCCCAAAAGAGAACACTGAAAGATTTTCATGATTTATTGGTTTCAAATCTAAACTTCCAGCTAAGGATTCACTAATGAAAGATCTATGCGACCCTTGATCAAGGAGAACACGTACGTGCTTAGTTTTGGTTCCCGATTTAGCAATAACAGAGCACGTTTGCAACATAACTCTTTTCTGTCCGGCAATATTATTGTGATTTTGGGAAACGGAACTGAACGACTGTGTCTCACCTTTTTGGTCCGATTCTGATACATAATTACAAATTGACTCATGGTGGGATCTAGAACCACATTTACAAATAGTTCTGTTTTTACAAAAACGCCAAACATGATTCTTATTGAAACACTTTAGACATCTATACTCTCTTTTTAACTTTTCTACTTTTTTATCCAGTTCAACATCACACTTGTACTTATCATGAGACTTATTACAAAATAAGCAATTAGGAACAACAGTGTTAAATGCAGCAGCTGAGGCCTGATAGTTATTTCTACGATTGCCAAAGGATGGGTTTTGGTTTTCAAATTTTCTGACCCTTTGAGAACTATTGTTTTGACTCGTCAGCGTAATCGCCGATTCTCGGCATTCTACCTCATTTCTTAGATATTCAATAAGCTCATTAATGTTAAACTCATCCCGAGATTTTTTCTTACGGTTATATTCTAAGCCCATTTCTCCCGGCATTTTCTCTAAAATAACGGGACACAATAAACTACCATAAGAACCCGTTGTCACGTTCAAAGAACTTAAACTTCGAATATGCATCTCACATGTATCATAGAATTTACGTAAACCTTTGACATCACGGGCATCTCTAACACTAGGAATATCTAATAATTTTTTCATATGAGCACTAATTATCAAGTCAGTACGACCAAAACGATCCTTCAATAGTTTCAAGGCTGAGTCATAGTTCACAGCGGTCAACGCAAAACCCGAAACGGCACTTAATGCCGATCCCCCCAAGTAACTTTTTAAATATGTAAACTTTTCAACTTTGCCTAAACAATCATTGCTATGAATGGCATTGTCATACTGGTTATAGAACTCAAGCCAGTTAAGGGGATCACCATAGAATTTAGATAAAACTAATGTCGGCAATTTAAATTGCTGCTGATTTACACCGCCGCCACTATTCGCTATCAACTCAGAATCAGAATGCACAATAGCAGTACTAATGGGAGCGACACTCTGCTTGTTAGAATTTTTTACGTATCTCTCAATTTTTCCTCGAAACATAATAATTTTCTCATTATAATCTTCACTCGTTAATACTTCGTTTTCAATCTCATCTTCCTTTAAAAATCCTAAAATCTCCTGATCTAATTCTTTCAGAGATTGAAACTTCTCGATCAACTGATCGGAATAGGTTAGCAATTCATCACATTGGATGTCCAATGTGTATGCATCATTCAAAACAGCAGCCAACGTATTTTGAATTTTTGTAAGAAGCTTGCTGGTTGCTGCTCTTAATCCAGCTCGCTTTTTCTTAAACACAACAGAGTTTCGCTCTTCAACTGTAGATTCATCTTTATCACTCATTTTTAACTAAGTAATAAGGCAAAGAAATACAATTCAAATTACTCTTACTCATTCACTTTACCTCTACAACTTTTGCGAATCCAAAATCCTTTCCCGGCCGCTGCACCATAAAAACAAATGCAAACTAATCATCTAATGCTTGATTGGTGTAGGTGAAAAGAGAAGGCAGAAATTTTCAACTAACTTTCTTTTATTACATAACGGTGGTTCAGCATTCTGCCTCTCTCGTTTTCCAGAGAGCTACTGACTCATCGACACTGGCGGCGGGGAGTGAGAGCAGTGGAAGTAGTAGTTAATTCTTAGCCAAATCATACACAGAGAAAAAATATTCCACAATGTGGAAAAGGCGTGGGAAAGACCGACGGAGAGAAAGTGACGAGGGTGCGGTAAATGGCATGAATATATTTTCTTTTAGAGAGTGACCAGTAAAAGTGTTTCATGCCTTATTTCCTCAATGATATTCATATAGTACAGATTTCATAATATGTCTGAAAAACCATCTGGTGCACAAAACAGGCAAAGAACTTAAGTGCGGAAAAAAGAAAATCATCTATGTTCATCGTTGTTATCATCGTGGTTGAATGGAAAATACATTAGGTGAGGGAACGTAAGACATTGTTTATCTAATTTACATGATGTAATACAGATTTGTTGAACATTGCCGATTAATTTCTCTCATTCTTTGAGAAAAATCTCGCACTATAATAATGGAGATTCAGTATAAAGTTCTCTCTCACTTTTTTAGAAAATGCTCTATGGATTTTTAGAAATTGAACCCATATGAGACATTTAAAACCTACTATCAATCTAATTTTGGCACCCTCAGGACCAGTCCTAGGGGCAAGCAATACAAGCAGCCACTTGAGGGGCGCCAAATGGAGGAGGGCGCTATTACAGCCAATAAAAAAAATATAAAAAAAAAACTTTTGGGGAAAATGTGAAAAGCAAAAACTGAAAGAGTTTTTTTTTACCTTCTAAGTTTTATCAACTATGTCCCGTTTTCAGAAAGGAGGGAATGTTGTGGTTCATTCTTTAACCAGGGTAAGGTTATTCAGCAACTGCTGTAAGTATTGAAGTCTACATGGATGTTCGCATTTTTTATTAAAAAAATATTTAAAATATGTTTCTGAAAAATTTGAAAAATAGAAATGACCAGTTTTAAAGTAAATCACTTAATCGGGTTTCCGAATACACATCATTAAACAAACCAATATTTTGCTTAGTTAATGTAAGAATTACATTTTGGCTACTGTTGGTCAATCACTGCAATACGGGGTTGGTGTTGAGAGTAGAGCTAAAGAAAATCAATCGCTACGTAAGAATTTTGTAAAAGAGTAGAATTTTTTTGTTCCTGGAAATTATAACGTTAATTAAAAGTACCAATTTTTAAATTTAAATTCCGGTTTTAAATAAATAAGTTGTACAGAATATTTTTCAGCCATAATATGTGATGTTTCGTAAAGTATTAAATAAACAAATGCTAGTTTATAAACATTTATTCAATAATTCACATTTTTCTTTTTTATGTTCTCGTTCCTTTTCTTTCACAGCAAAGTTTAGGATTTCGAAGTTTCTTAAAATTTCATTGTAAACTTATTATAATGCTGAATATTTGATAGTTTAAAAGTAAAATTTACAATTTTTTACTTAAGAATTTTTCTAAAGTGAAATTCATGAAAATATTTTTGATTTGCAAAGTATTAAAGGCTTTTGAATTTCTTTCATTTCAAGTAGTTTTCAAACGTATTAAATATGATGTTCAATATAAAAAGGAAAACAATTACTCATTTGGTATAGTTAGTTCATGATATATTTTCTTAACAATTGAAAGCATTTATTTTTTTTTTCTTAATTTCAAAATAAAAATTACTGAAAAACTTGAGATAAACTGAATAACGATAGAACTCTCTATCTACGCGATTCCCAATTTTTCAATTCTGAAATCAAAAAACTGTTTTCGTTTTGAAAGTATTTAAGGTTACTCATCTAGTATTTATTATTGTTTCGATTATTATTATCATCATTGTCTAAATTATCATTTGATGATATATTAAAAATTTTTGCAGCTAAAAAAGCTCGCAAAATAAAGTTATAATGTTTTCGTTTTTTTAATGTAAGTGATGTAAAGCTGGAACTAATTAGAAATGTATTTAAAATGTTTCTTCATTGTTAGGCTTTTATTGAATAATTAAATATTATTTTCTAAAATTTTAATCTATTCATTTTGATTCAGCCCACTTCGATATCATTTTATAAATCTTTTCACATTTGAAATCGTTACAGTATGGAAAAAGAAGTCTATGAGCTATATATGGGCGATTCTCTGTAAACTCATTTTTCACACGAAATCTGTCCGGGCATGGTTTTTTGAAATGTTCGTATAATTATAATACTATTGCTCAGAAAATGAATCTATTACTTTGGTTTGAAAGAGGGCCAATTGAAGTTTGTTTTTCTGATAAATCATGATAGGGGGTAACTCCCCTGCCTAGTATAACTAGGCAGGGGACTGTGCCAGGTAGCTGTATTTTTGCCCTTTGTAGCATAATATCTGCAAAACTATTGGAACATAATTAGTTACGAGACTACCTATAAATTTAGGCACAAATCGTGGACATATTAACTAATATGTTTTATAATTAAATTAATTGACATTAACAAAATCACATCCCAGAGGACTGTTTTCGCAACGACCCTGATGCATACTTTCATCACAAATGTGGCTCTCAAACTAAGCAGAGTATCGTTTCAACACCGTTCTCGGCGATTTCGGCAAATTCACTGATTACTTTAAACTTCATGCCAAAAAGAATTTGCAAAAGTTATGGATTTTTCGTATTACAGCTTTGAATTTGTTGCAGGGGACTGTTTGCAAGAACTCCGGACAGAATTTACATGATAATTTTAAGTTTTAGAAATTCGTAATTATACCTTTTTTCTTAAGAAATATATAGCTTCATTATTCTATTTTTAGATATTAATTGCCAAATTTATGTAGTATTAATAGGTTTTTTGATATACTATCTGATTCACGGTCTATTTCTAGATTGTGCAGTCCATGATGAATTCGACAGCTTATTTTATATATGTATTTATTTACTATATTGTTCTTCACCGTGCCTTTTTTTTTTTTTTTCCAAATTTCAAGAAGATATTCACGGTCTATTTCTAGATTGTGCAGTGCATGATGATTTCCACAACTTATTGTATATATGTATTTATTTACTATACTGTTCTTCACCGTGCCTTTTTTTTTTCCAAATTTCAAGAAGTGATTCACGGTCTATTTCTAGATTGTTCAGTTGCATAACTCATTTTCACATGTGAATTTTTTTTCTGTCCGGATACAAAACAGGCCTTTATTTCTTTCATATAAATGTCAGCAATTAATTTAGTAGTATGAATGAAATAATTGAAAAGAAAAAGCTGAAAAATATTGGTTGACAATTTCCCTCGGCTTGGCTACGAACAAATACAATTCTCGCTTTTGCTTTAAGTCCTTTGCTGCATGGATAGGAATGCTGCTTATTTGATTATTGTTTTATGATTGATTTTTCATACTGAGTGTGGGCAAAATTTGGGAAGTTATATAATAGGTGTTTTCAGACACGCGGCACTTCACAGAACTTTTTTCTCAGAGTAGGCCGTGCAAAGCAGCTAGTACTCTATAAACATATTTTTGGCATGTGTGCTTTGTGTGAATTTATTGCGCCGTTATGACGCAGGCACAATAATGGTATTGCTGTTATTGTGTCTGTGTGATAATGGCAACGTCGGTAGCACAGAGGCACGATATTTATTGTTGTCTACCTTATAAAGGGGCCCTTATGACATTTGTTCTTTGAATGGTTTGCTGTGCTGAGAATACTTGCCGACCCTATAAATGGGTCCTTATGGCATATGTTCCGTGTATGAACATTGTTGTGCTGTGAACGGTTGCCTACCCTATAAACGAGTCCTTATGGCATATGTTCTTTGTGAATGTTTTGCTGTGCTGGGAGTGCTTGCCTACCCTATAAATGGGTCCTTATGGCATGTGTTCTCAGTGAATGTTGTTGTGCTGTGAACGGTTGCCTACCCTATAAACGGGTCCTTATGGCATATGTTCTTTGTGAATGTTTTGCTGTGCTGGGAGTGCTTGCCTACCCTATAAATGGGTCCTTATGGCATGTGTTCTCAGTGAATGTTGTTGTGCTGTGAACAGTTGCCTACCCTATAAACGGGTCCTTATGGCATATGTTCTTTGTGAATGTTTTGCTGTGCTGGGAGTGCTTGCCTACCCTATAAATGGGTCCTTATGGCATGTGTTCTCAGTGAATGTTGTTGTGCTATGAACGGTTGCCTACCCTATAAACGGGACCTTATGGCATGTTCTTTGTGAATGTTTTGCTGTGCTGGGAGTGCTTGCCTACCCTATAAAGTGGTCCTTATGGCATGTGTTCTCAGTGAATGTTGTTGTGCTGTGAACGGTTGCCTACCCTATAAACGGGTCCTCATGGCATATGTTCTTTGTGAATGTTTTGCTGTGCTGGGAGTGCTTGCCTACCCTATAAATGGGTCCTTATGGCATATGTTCTCAGTGAACATTGTTGTGCTGTGAACGGTTGCCTACCCTATAAACAGGTCCTTATGGCATATGTTCTTTGTGAATGTTTTGCTGTGGCGGGAATGCTTGCCTATCCCAATAAATGGGTCCTTATGGCATGTGTTTTTTGCGTGTATGTGTTGTTGTGCAGTTAATGGTTGCCCCCTGTTTTTATGCTAATTATCTCGACAGTACGACTTAAGTCATTAGTTTTAAGTTAGATAACTGTAAAAGGGACATTGATCTTCATTGAGGACTATTAGTTGGCTAGGATCAGCCTAGCTGGGCCCATAGCATGTTACTGGTCGTCAATTTGTTTTGTATCCGTGTATATCTTTAGGGCAGAAATTTGCATCTCAGTTATGTTTTATTTTGATTTTAGCTGTCATAGTTATACCTCTGTATTGAAAATCAAAATTCATATGTTCACCAGGTGCAATTATTGTTCAATTGAAATTTTTAATGTAATATTAAGTCTCACTAAGCACTAACAATTTCATATTTGTGTAAGCATTTTGTACATTGTATTCATGAATACTTATCCTTCTGCTTAGTGTTTTTTTGCATGCTAGTATTATGTAAATAAAATTTTAATTGCCAGTCATGACATGATGAACGGAAGTATTGTAAATGTATTTTGAGTCATTACTGTGGCGCGCTGCTCGCTTTTATATGTTCATAGTATAAATATTTTTTGCAAAATTCATATGTGTTATAATTCTAACATGCATGATGTAATAGTAATCTCGTATACTAGGTTTATTCACATTAAATGTGTAATCATTTTTTATCTGTGAATGTTTATTTTTCTGTTTAATGTTATTCATTTTGATTGAAGTTATTTTAACTATATAATTTTGATTATTATTCCTACGTTCAGTTTCTTTAGTGTAAATATTATGAGACAGAACTACTGTAATTGTATCTTGTCAGTTATAATGGCTACCATATAATATATTTAAAAGTGAATATCTTTATTTCAAATTGTATATGTGTTAATTCAGATAATTTTTCATGTTTGCAGCACTGTATCAAAGTTCTATGGAAGAAATGATTAAAATATTTTAGAATAGTCTGTCTTGTGTTTATTTCAGATTCTTTTTTAACATCTCCAGACTGAAATGCTATGGAAATAATCCATTGGCTTATTATACTTTGTTGATTGAAATTATGCGAAAATATTTCAGAAACTTAAATAAAAACAGAGAGAGAGAGAGAGAAAAAAAGAACCTTACTCATTATGCATTTTAGAAAAATGTATTATATCACTATTGTTTTGAATCTGTTTTAGAAGAATAAATTGAAAGTAGTGCAAAATTAATGAGAAAAAAAAAGGCCTTTTTTAAAGACGAATGTCGTTATTTGGGTGGGAAGCATAAACATAGAAACATAATTCTCTCTGATTTACAATTATTATTATTTTAGTTGGTATCATAAAAATTAAGAAATTCTCCCAGATCAATAGAACATGGTCAGGTCCGTCATTAAGGAGTCATTTTACTTCCTTTGGCTTTAAAAAATTGATATTTTTACCTTTAAATACGCGTGGTTTTTGTTTTACAGTTAAATTTGTGCTTAGCATATGCAAATTGCCAAGAAAAATTTCGTAATGACGAGTAAATGACATGGTTGATAATTCTTCTGAAAAAGAATTGTTTACCTAGTCTTTTGGAGTGTTTCTGAATCTTTTTGTTTTAATATTGTTTTACAAACGAAATAATGAAAATTTATTCAAAGATGCAACTTCTTCCTTGCTTCTTTTCCCTGACGTAAAAAAAAAAAAAACGTGATGGGTAAATTCACCTAAGTTCCACGTTTCATCCTTGCGACAGTTTCGGTTCTTCAGCCCAGAAGTTATCGGAACAGCCAGTAGATGGCGGTACTACTCGACTGCATTGGGGCGTGGGTAGTGAGGATACGAACTCTCGTAGAAGTCTCGCCTTTGCGTTAGTCATCTCTATGTAAGGTGGTCTTGATTTGAATATATTTCACCCTGAAAAAAATAAAATAAATAAAAATAAAATAAAATAAGAATTCCTTAAACATATGAGGAATTAAAATACAGTCCCCCCCCCCCAATTGAATAATTCAGATGGACGGGCCTGCATCTAACTGCATTTTAATTGAACTTTTACGTTTTCTTCGGCGCTTCTATATATGTAATTTTATTAGAATCAGCTTTCCTTTTTGCAACTCTGGTTAAAACGAAAGTGAGGAAAATGTAATCCTTTAAATAAATGATTGTCTCTCGAATATATAAAGCTATCTTCTAAATCAGATGTAAACGTAATGTTTCACGTAAATGTAGTTTCGAAGACTGCATGTGTTATGACTTTTAAACAATCTTTAAATTATTTCATGTGCATTATAAATGTTTTAAACTGTGAACACATAACAACACTATGCATTTTGATGTTTTTTTTTTTTTTTTCATCAAGACTGAAACAGTTTTACTCCTAGAAATCAAGTCTTTACACGCATGTTATTACTATAGCCGTCCCTTTAAAAAGCCGCACCGAACCCTTGGAGCTCAGCGCCAAATGACTGAAGTGGCAGAAATTGTAAGTTCTGCATGTACGCTCTTTTTCGCCCGTCTGGACAGCCGTTTAAGGATCGCAGGGAGCCATGACCTAGGCAAGGACACTTCAGATCCTTCCGAGTTTAGTGAACATGTTCAAATGAACCAAACCAACGAATTTATATGGCAGCGGGCGCGGTTTATACTGTTTCGGTGTTATTTTCACGTAAAGTACACGTCTATATGCAATACACCGCCAACTAGGTTGTTTCGATCCAGTTTCGATTGCAGTTTCGTGCTAATTATGCACTCATCAGCATGGAATAGAAAAATAACCGACTTGGCGGTGATATGCGGCGGTTACTCACTGCTTTATACACATCTCTACTCCCCTCCCACCGTGAATTTTCGAGTGACAGGCCTGGATCAATTACCGAAACAAATATTCTTGATTAATGCTTTTGGTCACGATAAGTATCTGCAATTTTCCTTCACATTTCATTCCATCTTTACTTCCGACAGACGGCGCCGCTTTAAATTTTAAGCGAAGCATTTTCTCTCACAACTCGGTTCCTTTTTTGACTCAAACTAAGTAGTGCCACATTACACAATAAATTTCTTCGAGAGATCTGTTTCTGTATTAAGAAAAATAATATTTTAAATTGAGTTCTTCGCGAGTACTTTCAATTGCTCAGTCGGAAAAAGTAAGCTTCGGAGGACATATGGTTGAATTTCAGAATTTTAATTTCAGTAATTCTCTGAAGTCAATAGAAGAAAAAAAATCTGCATTTTAGCAAGTCACACAGCCCAAAATCCCCCATCCCTCGGCTCATTATACAAAGCCTCTCTTCTCCGACATATATTTGTGACGCATTAAACAAGAACCAGGATCGGAAATGTAGTTCATCTTTGCGGTAGTTCATTTTAAGCGTGTTCGAATTTCCGAGGTTCGATTGTAAAAAGTTGATGCACCGCTTCCAGTACGCAGAGAAGTTTCTTCAGAGACAGCAAACAGAAAAGAGTATAAGTGGTTTGGCGACTCGTAATCACTTAAATTCGAAACTCTATAAAGAGTTTCCTTGACATATGAAGATGAATAAGTCGTTTTACGTGTAAGTATTAGAACATGTTTGTGCGAAAACGCAAATATATTTAATATTTTATAGCTACCACTTTTTTTCTCTTTTAGTTACTAATATATATAAGAAGACTCGTTTAATAAATTGCTAGTCGTTGACCTCAATCGCGATAATTCTTGGCTACAGTTCCTCCTTCATTGTCGAGGAAGTGATGATTGAAATAAGCGTGCAGTTTATTCCGCAACGATGAGTCCTTGGTCAAAAGGCCTATCCTAGTAGTCTTTCGAGTGGACATGAATAACCTCCGGACTGCAAGTCCTGGCAGCATGTTTGCCCAGTGTTTCTGCTCGTTTTGTGATCTATGCTAATCTATAGCAAAGCAATAGTCATTGACTAGGTTGTATAAAATATATAAGCTTCGAGGTTATAACGAGCTTTTCTCAAAGCAAGAAATTTGTTTATCTCGTTATTTATTTCTGCGTGAAAGTACAACGATTGACTCATTAAACAGTCATACCTGTTTCTCATCAAAAGGGGAGAGGTAAACTCAACCCTCGCCCCTTTGGTGTTGGTTTGAACATTATTGCCATTCCTAATACTATTGTTCATCCTGTAAGTACTATATTTATCAAAAAAAAAAAAAACCAGCCAGAGGGTAATTTTATCCGCTGTGCTGTGTCACAAAGTGTCAAAACTGATATTTTCATAAAAAAATTTAACAGTTTCCGAAAAATAGTGCGAATCGGTTGCATAACTTTTGAGAAAAATCATTGCTGTCATGTGTTTCGGGATGAAAGTAACGAGTTTCTTTTTGTCAATCTGGAAACGAATACTCTATTCCGCGCTTTGCATTCAAAATAATCTTTGGTTCCGAGCGAAAAGATCGCTTTAGCTCTAAGCTACTTCACGTGCGAAACTCGCACAATATCCATTGGAAGTGAGGCGTATCATTTTGTTGAAAGGTAGTAAGTACACTATATGCGTAGGATTTCACGACTTCCAAGGTTAGAGAATAATGGTCATAGGCTGTGTCTGAATTGCAGTGCCGTAGGAACTTAGTGTAAACAGGGAGAGCCCGGCGCAATGCCGGATCTTTGCGATTTCGGGGGGGGGGGGGGGGAGGCAAGACACACTTTTCGGGGCTACGGAGGGCTGTTTTTGTCTGAACGGATAATAAACGTAAAATGAAAGGAAGAAAACGATTTTTTGTGCTCATGTGCAGTGAACTTCTTTTCGAAATTTGATAGAGTAAATGAAATTTTGAAATGCATTTGAATTTCAGTTTTTATGTTTTTTTAAAGTTTTCAAATGCATTTTAGGTGTCACCACACTTTTCCCGTAGTGTTGCCGCTGCGTTTGATTACTTATATAAAATTTAAGATATACCAAGATTTCAGTATTTATATTTTTTAAAACTTTTTAATGAGAAATTCTTAAAATCATTTTGGTGTCACACTTTACAGGGATTTCCCCAGTCTAAAAATCCCCCCTCCCCCCAGCACCACACACACAGTGATGCTTCTGTTTTTTACACAGAAAAAAGTTGTTTTTTTCTTTTTCCTATTCTTTTTTCTTTTCTTCCTTCTCTTTCTTCTTTTTTTGGTCCGCTCTATGTGTCACCCCCCCCCCCAGACGAATTTTACCGAATTTTTTTCGGGGGAGCTGAGACGGTCTGAAATATTCCAGGGGTAGCTAGAGCTCCCCGGTTCTTACGCCCCTGCTGAATTACTTATATCGTACGGGGCATTTCGAACTTACGTTTTTGGAGTGCAGAAATTATTAATTTTCTAAAAGGAAACTTCAAATTTCGCAAAATGATGAAATTCGCGCATACACAAATACCCGCATCTAATAAGAGAAATTTAGCATCATTCTTTGTTTAAATTGTAATTCTTCAATGTCGTCAGCCGTCACGGTTTTAAGCTCCCAGTAATTTCTTCTGGAAGGTCTTAATAAAATAACAAACTGTTGTTTACTAATTAAGCAGCAACTCTGGCCCGACGGACTACAGTCCTCGTTGATTCTGATAACTTAACCCGTTGCTCTCCAAGCTCAGAAAATAAGGATTTGTAACCATTTATTTAACAGTATGATATCACGTTCTTGTAGCAATATTTCCAGATATTCTTCAACAAAAAATTTTAACCCATAAATTCATGAAAAGTCAAAGAATTTCCACTTTTTTTTTTTTAATTTTTATTTTAGATCGACTATTGAAGAACAAATAGATGCGAAATTTTTTTGCTTTCAATATCCATGTTTGTCTGCAATGTTTTAGCGGTTGTA
>JAXGGA010017227.1:0-24826 GCA_038373865.1 Uloborus plumipes | reverse complement strand
ATGTCTCTGAAGTCTTCCCTCAAACTTCGACGTTTCGTTTTCTCTCAGGAAACAACACGACGAGCCTGGAAGTGAACAGTCATCGGTCTCCGGGCCTGTGCTATTTCGAAGCCGACAAAAAATACCACGTGGCGGGCAGTCGCTGGCACCCGTACGTTCCGCCCTTTGGATTCAGCAGGTGTTCGCTTTGTACGTGTGAGGTAAACAAATACATCTCGTATAAAAATACACTGTAAAAATTAACGATGTTTTTACAGCATGATTCGGCTAATTTTATACTAATTTTACTGTATATATTGTAAACTTGCTAGTTTTAAAGTAATAAACTGTGCAGGGTGACAAGAAATAACTTGGACGAAGTTTCAAGCCAAATATCTGTAAATACCACTGAATTTTTAATAATATTGTGATAGAGAATCGATCCTAGAAAGCTACTAAATAGGTGCAAGTAAGTTAGTTGAGATAACCATTATGGTTCGCAAACGATTTGCCATACATGAATTACATAAAGTAAGAAACGAAAAAATGTGAAATCGTTCAACAATTGAAAGTGGCTAAACACAAGGTTTCCTATATAATTAAAACTTTTAAAAAAACTCGAACATGATGGTGGCAGGTCAGGAAGAAGAAGAAAACGCACAGTTAACACATCTAGCCACCGGAAAGCTATCAAAAAGCGAGTTTAACGAAATTCTAGGATTTCAATGGAAAAGGCTGCCAGAGGGGTGAAAATCAATAGAGAAACCCCTCGTTTGGTGGTAATATTTGAGCTTGGTTTCTCCCTTACAAAATGAAAGAGGCTCAAAAGCTAGCAGCAAAGAACAAACGCACAAGACTTTAAAAGAGGGAAGAACTGTTAAAGCGGGCCGCAGATGATCGAGGGAAATCATTGGTCTTCACAGATGAAAAACTGTTTTCAATTGAACAAGCTCAAAACAGCCATAATGATAGAGTTTGGTCAGCAGAAGCACCTAGAACTTCTTGAATTGTTGGCAGCACCAGCGACCCCTATCTGCAATGGTTTGTGGTGGGATATGTGCTAGTGGGGAAACACTACTTGTTTTTGTTGATCAAGGGATAAAAAGTAATCAACAAACATACCACAAACCCATTTTGGAAGACATTGTCATATCTTGGTCACAACAGTTCTTTGAAAATTAAAGATGATCCTTCCAACAGGATTTTTCCTCTACATACAGAGCTAAAGAAACTCAAGATTGATTTTCCGAGCTTCATTGGAGCTCAAGAATGGTCCCCGTATTCCCCAGGTTTGAACCCAATAGATTATGCTGTTTGGTTTATCTTGGAGACAAGGGTGTGTACCAGTGTTGGGCATTAATCAACTAAAGTCTCAATAGACTAAAGTAATCGTTGCACTATTTAATTTAGATTAATTTAATGTGGTTGAATTCAATTCGCAGACGATGATTAAAGTTAGTTCAAACTAACTTAGTCAGTCTGTGAGAATGATTAATTTAGTGCAGTTTAATTTAGTTCAGATTAAATTAATCAAATTGATTTAGTCGAAACTAAAGTAATCAGATTGATTTAGTCGTGACTAATGTAATCAGATTGAATTTCAATGGACTAAACTTAAACTAAAATTAAAATCAAGATTCATGTAAATCTAGATTGATTTTAAACTGATACTGAGACATAGTATATGTACTTTTGCATACATATACACGCGTACACTAGTAACCACCTGTATACAGAGGTAAATACGTGTGCACACGAGTATACTCATGTGTATGGATATATTAATTTTTGCGCTTGCATACATGCATTTACGTGCACATGCGAGTTAATAGGAGTAAATAGGAGAATATACTTGTAAACCGGAGTACATACGTATTAACACGAGTATACTCATATGAAGGAGCATATTTGCATTTATGCGCTTTTATACATAAATTTACGTGTATATACGAGTAAATACAGGTATGTAGAGGTATATATATGTGAAAACAGGAATTTATACAAGTTAACATGAGTATTCTCGTGTGTAGGGGCATATTTATATTTTTGCGCTGATATACATGTTTTTCTCGTGTATACACATACATATGAGTATATAAGACAATATATATATGTAAACACGAGTATATACGTACTATACCGAGTATACTCGTGTATAGGATTATATTCGTATTTATGCGCTCATATACATGTATTTACGTGTGTACGCGAGTTAATACGAGTATATAAGAGCATACATATGCAACCACGAGTATATGAGCTAATATTTAGAAAAGTGCCAATTTGAGTCCCAAGTGAATTTCCACTAGTATTTCAATAACTTGTTTAAAAAAAAATTTCCACAGAAAGAAGACAAGGTTCTGCTTTCATTTCATCTAATAACATCAGGAAAAAAAATTTTTTTCTTCAGAAAATATTGTTTTTATACATCAAAAATCAGATCTGTAACGTGTCCCCAGTAGCAAAGCTTAGCATGCAAACAGGTCATGCGCACTTTCTAACTTCCCAAAAAAACGCACTTGCACGAAAAACGGTTCTATTTTTACCCCTTTGTTAATATTTTACTTCATTTTTGTTTTAATCGATTTCTGATTTTCTAGCCGATGCGAAATAAGCGTGTCCCAAGTTTCGCCGTCAGAGTGGTAACAATAACTTTCGATCTATGTTTAGGCTCCCAAAATCATTTCCTGCACCTATACCACGTGATACTGAGTACCTGGTGGGATGTTTTATCGAATCGTAATTAAAAATTTGCATTTCTGCATCTAAAATTGTATGTAAGATTTTTTAAAGTGATTTTATAAAATGTGTGTCATTTGAGTCATCAGATCGGTAACACGCTCTAAAATGCGCAGTTTTTATTATTTTAAAAATTATTTTATATACAAGTATAGTCCTTTATTACAAGTGAAAAAACCACGTGTTTGATTTTGGTTTAGTGCGATCGACTCGGAAATAAAAAAAAAAAACTTTGTCAGTTTGTCAGATCGGTAACAGTCAGAGCGGTAACATTGAAAAACAGCGAATATGTTACAGAACTAACTCACACGTTTCAGAATTATAAAAAGCAAAAATCATAGGTTTCAGCCATATATTGAATATTTTTGTTCTTAAAAAACGAAAAGCAATGAGTTTTTAGTACAATTGCTTATTTGTGGTTTGTATGACCTTACAATAGAAGTTAGTAAAATAAGAAAAAGTGACACTGCAGAAATTAAGTTAATTAATTATTATTATTTTATTTATTTATTTATTTATTTTTTTGGTGCTTCAATTTCTCATAACTTCGCTAAATAACTAGATAATAACTAGCATGCTAAATTTGAATTTCTGATCAAGAAATTAAATTTCCTGCAACTAATTAAAGAAAAGCTAGCAGCAGAGTTGTGTGTTGAAAAAGCTGAAGTTGTGTGTTGTTTCAAAACAAAACAAATGTTTTATTAGCTTGGATTTGGGAATCTCATAATTTATTTTATCTAAAAACCTTATCGCTCATTTTTATTTCCAAGAAATGCTTTTTTATAATGAAATTTGACTTTTTAGCCTAATATATATATTTTAATATAATTATCTTAATTCTGTGTTAAAAATGCAAGGAAATGATATCATATTTAGAGATGTTAACGAATACTGAAAGCATAAACTCAAATATGTAGCTCATATTAACATCAGATCTGTAACATTCATCAGATCTGTAACGGCTTAAAAGTGAGTAATCTAAGGAGGGGGTAAATAACTTCCTTGACCTCCCCCTTTTATTTTCTTGCATTTAGACCCAATTTAGACTTAAAATCCAATATTAGTTTTTTTCTGAAAAAAAAAATTTTTTTCAGAAAACTGCAACTTCAAATTGGCACTTTTCTAAATATTGGCTCATATACCGTACTATAACGAGTATACTCGTGTATAGGGTTATATTGTGTTTTTGCGCTTCTATACTTACATTTACGGGAAAACAAGAGTTAATACGAGTATATAAGAGCATATTATGTATGCAAACACGAGTATATACGTACTATCCCGAGTATACTCGTGTATAGGGTTATATTGTATTTTTGCGATTATATACTTACATTTGCGGGTATACAAGAATTAATACGAGTATATACGAGCAGAAATAAGCAAACACGAGTATATACGTACTATCCCGAGTATACTCGTGTGTAGGGTTATATTGTATTTTTGCGCTTATATACTTACATTTGCGGGTGTACAAGAGTTAATACGAGTATATAAGAGCATATATATGCAAACACGAGTGTATACGTACTATCCCAAGTATAACCGTTTATAGGGTTATATTGTATTTTTGCTCTTATATCCTTACATTTACGGCAAAACAAGAGTATATAAGAGCATATATATATATATATATATATATATATATATATATATATATATATATATATATATATATATATATATATATATATATACAGGGTATCTGCGCGACCTGGACTTTTCAAATCCATGACTTTCCCTGACTTTCCATGACTTTTGCGCACAATTTTCCATGACTTACAATTTTAACTATTTCATTTAACGATGACATCAAAATAGAGCATAAATATCAATATAAGGTGTAAGACCTTTGCTTTTCGAAACTATTCTTTTTTTTCGGCTATGCAAATAAATTTAACCAAAGCTAAAAAAAGAATTTAACTAAATATATCTGAAACAGATCATGTGCAACAATTTATTGATACAAAAAAATGAGTACAAGGATTTAGCAACATTTAAAAGTCAAAACAACTTATTATCCCCCAAAGCAGAAGTATGAAAGTGTGAAATTCAAATTGAATAAATGCGTCACATGCTCTATTGTCAGTCAGGGGACAAAGTCCGCGCACATGCACAGTTTCGGAAAATTCGCAGCTCACGGGTTTTAATGTTGAGTATTCATCTGATTGGTCAACACAATGCAACTTGTTTGAAACTCTTATTAAGACTAATCAGATTGCACCCAATACAAGGTTCCCCTACAATCTTAAAAATAAAATTCAAGTACTTTTTAAGGAGGTTTAAAAATTTTTCCAGGAATTAACTTCTAAGAAAGGGTCTGCACAAAAATCAAGATTAATTTCAAAAGTGATGTAAATGTTGATGAACAGTACAGATTCTTTACAGATTTAATATGAAAATCCTAAAATCGTGAAATATTTTTCATCAATATGAAAAAGAAATTTTAGGAAAGGTAGATTGGAAGCAATTCTTTGCTTATTCAAGTGTAAATTCAAAGGAATGGTAAAAATGGTAAGAACATTTCTATTTGTTCAAGCATAAAAACAATCAAACAAATCTTTTTTTTTTTCAATGAAGAAAATTTATAATTTCAGAATAAGACCAGGATATAATGTGATCACCCTATTTTGCCAGTCTGTGCATGCAAAATGTATTCTATTCCCCCCCTATTCTTTTCTCTTCCCCCTCCAAGAAAAAATGGTGATTTTTTTTTCTTTTGAAATTACAGCTTTTACTTGATTTTTTCGAACTCGAGGAAAAACGTGCCTGTATTTTGTAATTAAATAAACAAATGAAAAGTCAAGGAAGCACTTTGTCTTTAAAAGTTCGGTGTTTTCTTAAAAACTATTAGAAACCAATAAATTGGAAGAGCTAAAATTTGAGTTCAAAAATAAATAAATTATTAAAATAAAATGAATAATGAGTATATTTAACGTAGCACAACATAAAAATAGCTTCAGAATATCAAAATAATTGAAGTATTTACAGGATGCAAAAGGATTGAAGACTTGACAATGGCACGCCATTTTCTGCGAAGCACGTGCCGAAGAAAACTGTTAGAATGTCAACCAAAAATAAATAAATAAATAAAAAATAAGTTGTACAAAACCCATTGCACACGTATTTCTGTCCCTGTATTTCTAAAAAAAATGATCATGGAAGCAAAAAATTCGAAAAATAATTTTAATCCACCAGACAAATCTAAAGTTTGTTGAAAGAAAATCATTAAGATACCAGCTAAAACGTATTTTTCAGAAAAGCTCATGTTTAACTTGTTAAAGATATTCTTTTGTATAAAAATCCAATCCTGATTATTCTATTTCTAAATTGTTTTAAAGGTAAAGCGAAACGAAAAAGCGGCGCCTAACCGCGAACTTTTAACGATTGCCGATTATGCGCAAAAATAAAACTTCTCGGGGTATGGTTTTTTTTTATTTTTTATTTTTTTTTTCGTCTTGAAAAAACGGCTCCCGATTTCGAAATCCCGACGATTGCCGATTTTTCGATGGACACAATTTTTTTTGCAGGAACACGATCGTGAACGTTCGAAGATCGCCGATTTTTCGGCACATTTTCTACGAAAAATAATACCTTTGGAGTTTTCAAGGACATTTTAAAATTTTCAAGGACTTTCCAGATCTCTTGAAAGACCAAATGAAATTCAAGGACTTTTCAAAGTCGCAGGAACTTTGCAATAACGAAGCAGAATGACGATGGATGTTTTTTTGTTCTTCCGAGCTCGGGAGAAATAACCACCGATCCTGAGCTCTAAAATCCATGATAAACAGTCAGTTTCCATGACTTTTGGACATTTTTCGCTGAAATCCATGACTTTCCCTGACCAATTTCGATCATATATGAAATCCATGACTTTCCCTGACTTTCCATGACTTTCCAGGTGCGCGGACACCCTGTATATATATATATATATATATATATATATATATATATATATATATATATATATATGCAAACACACGTATATACGTACTATCCCGAGTATACTCGTGTTAACTCGTATATACTCCTGTTTATAAGTATATACTAGTTTGTGCCAGTATTTAATCGTATATGCTCATTTCTGTTTGTATACAAGAGCAAAAATACAAATATGCCCCTGCACACGAGTATACTCGGGTTTACACGTATATTCTCATGTTTACTCGTTTATTTCCAGAATTTACTCGTATATGTATGAGTATACACTGAAGTGACAAAAGTCATGGGATAGCAATATGCAAATTTTCAGATGGCAGTAGCATCGCATAGAACAGGTATAAATGCGCAGTGCTTTTACAGAGCTTTCATTTCTGTTCAAGTTATTCATGTGAAGAGGTTTTAACGTGATGATGACCGCACGACGTGAATTAACAGACTTTGAACGCGGAATGTTAGTTGGAGCTAGACGCATGGGTCATGCCATTTCGGAAATCGTTAGAGAATTCAACATTCCCAGATCCAATGTGTCAAGAGTGTGCCGAGAGTATGAAATTTCAGGCATAACATCCCACCATGGACAGCGCAGTGGTCGACCGCCTGCACTTAAAGATCGAGACCGGCGACGTCTGCAAAGAGTCGTAAATTCTAACAGACAAGCAACACTGCGTCAAATCACCGTAGAAATCAATGTGGGACGTACAATGGACGTGTCTGCTAGAACTGTGCGGATAAATTTGGATTTCTTGGGCTATTCCAGCAGAAGACCGACTCGAGTGCCTTTACTGACAGAACGATATCGCTTGCAGCGACTCTCGTGGGCACGTGAGCATATCGGTTGGTCCCTAGATGAATGGAAAACCGTGGCCTGGTCCGATGAGTCACGATTTCAGCTGGTAAGAGCCGATGGTAGGGTTCGAGTGTGGCGCAGACCCCACGAAGCCATGGACCCAAACTGTCAGCAAGGCACTGTTCAAGCTGGTGGTGGCTCCGTAATGGTGTGGACTGTTTTTTCATGGAATGGACTTGGTCCTCTAGTGCGACTGGACCGAACATTGACTGGAAATGCTTATGTGCAGCTACTTGGAGATCACGTGCAGCCATTCATGGACTTCATGTACCCAAACAACGATGGGATTTTTATGGATGACAATGCGCCATGTCACCGGGCCACAACTGTTCGCAATTGGTTTGAAGAAAATTCTGGACAATTCCAACGAATGATTTGGCCACCTAGATCGCCCGACATGAATCCCATTGAGCATTTATGGGACACCATCGAGAGGTCTGTTCGTGCCCAAAATCCTGCCCCATCAACGCTTTCACAATTATGGACGTCTATCGAGACAGCATGGCTCAATATTCCTGCAGAAGACTTCCAACGACTTGTTGAGTCCATGCCACGTCGAGTTGTTGCACTTCGCCGGGCAAAAGGAGGGCCGACACGATATTAAGAGGTATCCCATGACTTTTGTCACTTCAGTGTATAAGCGCATAAATACAAATATAACCCTATACACGAGTATACTCAGGACAGTACGTGCTGTCCTGAGTACCTATATCGAATTTAATCGCAAAAAAATTACTCAGACTGAAATCAATTTTATTAGTTTTAATCTAATTGAATTTAGTGCGATTACTTTTAGTCTGACTAAAATTAATCTGATTAATTTAGTCTTGATTAAATCAATCTGAACTAAATTAGTTTGTTTCACCAACTAACGAAGTTAGTTTGAACTAACGTTAACCATCGTCTGCAAATTGAATAGTTCAAATTTTAAGTAATCTGAACTAAATGCGAGTCAGATTACTTTAGTCAACTAATCAATCGATTGAAAATTTAGTTGATTTTTTTAGTTCTTGTCCGACACTGGTGTGTAACCTCATAAAACTTTGGCATCCCTACAAAAATCCTCAAGGAAAGGGATAAAATATCAATGAGTGAGTTGCGGCCCGTATCCGAAAATTTTGTGACACTTCTAAAGTTCTGTATTAACACTAACGGTAGCCGATTCGAAAACGTTTAAATATATTAGACAAAATAATGTATTCATACTTATTTTGAAGTTTGGTCGCAATACTTTCATTAGCAACAAAGTTATCATGTACGATGTGTGTCCAGGTTATTTCTTGTCGCCCTGTAAAATAGCTACAGTAAACTCTCGATTATCTGCGAGGGTCTCGGGGGAAAAAAATTCTTAGTTAACTTTTTTCTTGTGGAGCAAAAATTTTTCTTTAAAAACATAGGTTTGAAATCCATTTGTCCCAGATCCATTCCCCCATTTTGTTTTTTCGTAACATTTCTTCAAATTTTTTGGCACACAACGATTAGAATAAACTAAAATAAGATAGTGGAATGTCGGGTGAGTGTGGTGAAGCAACCGCAATTCATTATTTTTATTAGTAGCATGATTTTGTTTGCATTTTAAACAGTGTGATCTCCATAATCATGCTTCAGAACCGCGTTTTTCCTACTTACTTTCTCTAAAACAAACTCGCCCGACATTGCACCATCAGACTTTTGTTTATTGCGGTCACTTTGACAAAAACACCTTGAAAATTTAACGGATATCAAAAATACCACGTTCAGACATTTTGATCTAAAACCAACTGATTTATTTCGACTTGATTCAAAATTTGCTTTCCTAAATGTCAAAAGGTTCTTGCTGACGAGCGTAACTGAAGGGCTTGGGAGATGAAGGGGGTTATGTGACAAAACAGAATTTGCGAGTGATTAAAGTTTAAAGTTTTATTGTTGCAGTTGTTGCAGCTTTTTTGTTCTCTGGTTTTGTCGTGAGTGTGTGCATGAAATTAGTCTAATGACATCTACTTTTTGATGAACCAAGTTTTATTTGCTTACCTGTATCCATTGCTTACCATAGTACAGAGTGTTCATTTTTAAAATGTAACATAGCCCCTTCATCTTCCAAGCCCTTCAATTACATCATGGCTAAAGTTTTGGTTGCCTGATACATTTTCGGACGCCATTTGATTGTTTGTTCTTCCTATGCAGGCGAAGACATTGAATGTGAAATGTGAACGCATCACCTGTCCTCCACTCACGTGTGCAGAGAAGGAATCCTACAGGGACCATCCGAGAGCTTGCTGCAAGAAATGCCCGAGTGAGTTTTGTTCTGCAGTTGCCATTCGGTACTGACCAAGGAACCACGCAAATAATGTAATAATGAAAAATATGATGTATAAAAATATATACGAGGTGTGGCTATTGAATAATGAAACTGACGTTGTAATAAAATTTATTCTTATTTGATATGTAACTAGCTTATTACCCGGCGTTGCCCGAGTGCTTATTAATACAACATAGTGTCTCCTAATAGTATTTCAAATAGTGCTGAAAACAAATAATTGTAGCAGCAATTGTTTTTAACTTATTTCATGCTAAAATGAAATAGATGAGCCTTAAATTTCTAATTTATTGTTAATCGTCATCTTTGTTGAAAAATACTCATATTAAAATGTGTTAAATTTTATCGATTTGTATGCTTAAAGGCTTATCTCTATTACTCTATCGTTTCAAAATTGAAAGGAAATAATTTTTGAAAAGGAAAAATTTGTATTTTGAGTTTTTTGGATTTTTAAAAATTTTTAAAACTCCGCCTATGTGAATTCTAGTGCATCAAGGAACCTCTGTGCCAAGTTTGACGAAAATCCGACGAAAACTGTGGATTTGTGTGAGAAACAATTATACAAACAAATATTCATACATATATACGTACATCCATTTATATATATATATAGATATTTCAACTTTGATAGTCTTTTTAAAAATATTTTTAATGATACCTAATGTTCCTTTTCATTACATGTTTCATTTTCCCTTCTAGCTCTTATCTTACGAGTTTTTTCCCCTTAAATGTTTTTCTATAATTATAACCCAAAACAAAAAAAAATCTTCTTTCTTAGCATTTTTTTAAACCAGTCAACATGCCGCCACCATGGTTGTTGCGTCGGGGGGCAAGAACCACTCCTGGCAATCCCTAGCTACGCCACTGATTCAACACCCTCCAAAACGAAATTTTTGCTACACCACTGATTGAATCTTTAAAACGCTTGTAGCGAATCCTACTTCAATTGCACAGCAATGGAGCACATTTTGACATTGCTTGCGAGTGTATATATTATCTTCTCTCTGTTTATAAATTGAAGAGATCGTAAAAAATTCCCCCTCCCTCCAATCTATGCTTCCTTACACAGTCTCTGATGCTTTTTAACTCCTGACGCAGCAAGGAAGGGAGTTGGGTCATTCCAGCGAAAATGGTACAAATCATGTCCGAGACTTTTGAATTTTTTAAAATCAATTTTAATAACTACCACCCATTAAGTGTGTCTTTTTTTTTTTTTTTTTTTGGTTCTCCGTTTTAATTTTGTGCCGTCAAGTATCAATTGATTAGGCATAATCCATTTTGAAAGGACACAAAAAAAAAAATTATCTTTGTTAGAAGAAGGAGAAAATGACGTGTCCCAGCTTCAAATTGTTAGAGTTTTAAATGTGATTTAAAATTAAGCTGAAATGTAACAACAAAATAAATGACACTGTATTGCACAAAAGATGCTTCTGACACCATTTCTGCAGATTATTACGCAAATGAAAAGAATTTCCCCAAAAAACACTATTATTTATCCATGTCCCTAGATTTTCTATGTTTCGAATTGTCCACCATGTTACAAGCCTTTTGGAAATAAAATAAACAATTACATTCAATTTGATATATTTTTAAAAAATATATAGGTAGTATAACTGCCGTGATTAGCTTGTTACATTAAATTATGTAGTCAGCAACCAGGGTGAGCCTAATTCTTTTCTTATGACAGTTAATTTGAACTGTTGGATGTTCACTCTATTACAGTCGATTTCATAATGAAAAAAAAAAGATTCTTTCTTGAAATTGCTGACAGACTTACAGTTTTAGGCTGTTTATTCCATTTTATGCTTGTTCTGTGATTCTAACTTTTCTTTGTGATTATAAAGATATTTTTAAAGGCTTATTTGTCCACTCTGTTACACAAAGTAATTAAAATATTTAAAATCCTTTCATAAATGAGTCATGTACTAGTTATTTACACTTCATGATACACAAATAAATGGAAACTCAATAAAAAAAAAATTTGATTAGTTGGTGAAAATTCTTTAAATTGATAATCTTAAGTAAAGAGTTTCAGACATGATTTGTACCATTTTCGCCGGAATGACCCGTTAGAAGATTGATGCGTCCGTGTAGCTGTCGATCTGTGTATCTGTCTGTGGCACCGTACAGCCTAAACCGATGAACCGATTGCTTAAAAAAATCTTTGTTTGAAAAGTGAAGTGATCGAGAGTGTTCTTAGGTCGCGTCTTCGGATGACATTAATTAACAAAGATACTAATTAAAAACCTTTAAAATGTTTTTCGCGATTTTCGAAGTTAAAATATGCTGGAAAATTTTAAAAAATGGTATAAAAAGAAAGACAAAAACATTCTGCGTCGGATAAGATGAGTTTGGAACTTCTATTGTAAAATAGAACTCGAATTATAACATTTTTTAGTAAATGCGGCTAAGGCTTAAATCTACAGGATTGGAAACCGCTGTCATTATTGACCGACGCGCGACGAGGAAAGAAAACTCAATGATTTAAAATGTTTATCTGTTGCCAGTTTCTATTTGTCAACAATTAAAATATTTGTAATTAATTTTAGTACAAGAAATTTCAATTTTCCTTCTGTATTATGCTTTTGCGACTAGCAAAATTTTACTAGTAAGGATTCTTTCCTTTTCCACGTTCAACATATCCTCTCGAAATCAATTAAAAATATTTCAAATTAAAATGCTTTATGACCTGAGAAGTTTGTTTTAATACGAGATCGGCAATCAGGGTCAGGTAAGGCCCCTATATAGACGAGAGCCGACGCATCAAGATTAAGTTTGCCCACTTTGGATCCAACCGATCCAACCCGTGTTTGAAGGTTGTCTTTTCTGGCAAGCTATCGCTTTTTGGTAACTTTTGGCGTGAATTTAACAAGGCTTGGCTATGCCCCAAAACTTTGCTCTGGTAACCCTAACTCCGCAACAATGAAAAATGAAAGTACAAGTAAAGGAGTTGGATCCAAAGTGGTGAAACTTTAGCTTGATGTGGTCGGCCTGTCTTTATAGCGGCTCTAGGGTCAGGGGTTGTTTAAATTTTGAAGTTAATCTTAGTACTTGTTTGTGAAAAGATGTAAACTCTATTTCACGCGAGTTGAATGACTTTTTTTCTTTCAGACTCTGTTTCCGTGAAATCCCACATCCTCGGCCCTCCGTCCTTGGGGCAGCTGGGTGACCAGAGTGGGGAAAAGCTGACCGCCAAGGAAATACTCGCCTCTGGAGGTAATAAAATAAAATTATGACTTGAAAAAAACTAAAAAAAATGCGCTTTCAGAGTTAACTTTCAAAACTATTGAATATCTGCTAAGTTTACACGCACTTAACCCATTAATGCCTGACATTTTTTTCCAAAGATATTTTGTATACTGGTTACAAACAGTGCTTAATGGACAGGAAAAATAATAAAAAAATATTACGTAAAAAATAATTGTTTTATTAAGGAAAGAAAAATCGTCCCTCAAAAGTTACGATAGACCCCAGAGGGTACATACTAGTTTTACTCAATTTATTTTCTGCCTACGATATAATGTTTAAAAAGACATTTTATAAGAAGAAATAAAATCAGCAATTAACATAAACTGGGAAGCTGGGAATAACTTTGAAAACGTAGCTTTTTTTCTTGAGATTGTGAACGATGTCATTTTTGATAAAGATCATATTAAAACTGCAACAGAACACACTTTACAATGGTTATGTGCTGCAATATGTTAATAACGAATTGAAACAATACCAAGGTACTCATTGAACACTATTAGTTGGTTGAAATGTTCATTTTGGGGAAATTCAGACCCTTTTTTGGACCGTCCGTAAAAAAGGACGCTAGGCAGTAAGGTGTTAAAATACATCAACATGTAATATAGTTTAGCTTGATGCATACACTATACACTCATATGTGCTGCATACACAGTTAAGTTGATCCAATACAGACCGCAAACTGTTGCTTAACTCTTATTTAAAAAAATGAATTAATAAAAAAAATGTTGATGCTTATTAAGTACAAAGTTACTTCAAATTGATAAAAAAATGTTGTGTTAACCCACATCAAAATATTTTAAGACACAAGAATATTGCTTGTTTTAAAATTTATCAAATAGTGACTGAAAAAGCTCCAGCAACTGTAAAAAGTTTGGAAAGTTTTCAAACAACTTTTGATTTAGACGTTAATCTAAATTTTGTTCCAGAAATTAGTGGAAATTAATTAAACAAAGAGAAAAAGCAAAGTTCAAAATAGTGCAGCGATCGACTTAAAATGAGCTCGAGATCGACCGGTCGATTGCGATCGATTTAGACCAGTGGTTCTCAACCTTTTTACAGCTACCGCCCCCTTTAGGATTGAAATTTTTTTCAGCGCCCCCTTTGCTAACGGACACAAAACTGGAAGAGGGGGGGGGGTAAAGCAGTTTCAACTCTATAATTTTGTCCTAAAACATAGTTGAAAAATGATTATAGAATAAAAAACTTATGTATTTGTTTTTCTTTATAAGATTATCTTTAGAGAAAGCGGACATTTTTCCCCTCTGAAAAACTCAGAGTTCCAATCAAATGCCTAGAATGGGTTCAAGGTAGATAAGAACAACACCGTTTGATATAAAAATGCACCGTTTTCAGCATTTTTTACTTGAAAATAAATTTATTTTGAAAAATACGTTCAAATAGTTTCCTGAGCAGTCCGATCCCAAACAGTGTTGTTCTTATGTACTTGCAACTATGAAATACACAATACGCATCCCTTATTTATTACGTACGGATATAGGATTTTACATCGGAAGGACAATAACAAAAAAAAAGGAAGACCTTCTGTTTTTCCCATCAGGGGGGACAAAAACTTGCAACTATTTCCCGTGCCCTTTAAAAAATAATAATAAAGTTTTAATTTAAAAAATAACTGAAATAATTTGAATTTACAAATTACAAGATAAGTTCAATTCAAAGAAATTCTTTTTGAGTAATTTATTGCTTTTAAGGTTAGACAAGATAATAAAAGTTATAAGTATGCCTTTGGCATCAGAGTAAAGACTGCAGTGAAACATCGGGGATATCCCCGGAAGTTCGTTTCGAAAACGCAGTCTTAAAAATGCAGTTTCTTTCATTTTAGGTATCGTGGTGTTGAGACTTAGGTCCTTAGGTTGAGACAGATTCCTTCCCAGGTGAAACATTTAAAATTGTCACAGTTTTAGGCAATTTTTGGTAACATTAACTAGGGAGAAAGAGGTCCCCCAAAAGAGTTTTCAAAGTTGATGTTATTTTAAGGCAAAACTTAGTAATGTTAGGGGTCAGACCTTCTTCTAGCGCTCTCTGAAAAATTGAAGCATAAAAAACAAATTTAAACTACTTTTGCTGATATTGAGCAGGCTCGGATGTTTTCTTCAGAAATTTATTTCCCATTGTATTCTGAAAAATACGATTGTTAGTTACCTTTAGTGTAGGAGATGATCTAACGACAGAAAAAGTCGAAGTCAAGAGGCTCTTATGTAGAAATTTTTAGAAAATTAACCACGTAAAACGCAATTTTAGGCTCTGTTTGATCACGATTGGAGAATCGGTGGGTAGGTCAAGATTTCACATTGCAATTATTTTTAAAAATCACAAAGCTGTGTTTGAAGCTATGTATGGTTATGCAGGAAAAGTGGTATCTGGTTTTGGATCTTTCCCCTCGAAGTATTTAAAAGGAACATTTTAAAGCGCAATTGAAAATGTCGTATACATATTTGGCTGTCTAAGTTAGGGGAGCAAGGAAGGTGGGTAGGGGGGGGGGCTTCATTAGTCTTCCTCGAACAATTTTGAAATAAACATCAATAAAACACATTTTTAAGGCTATTTTAGGTAGTTATGTTATGAAACGGGGGACCCTCCTCCGAAAACTTTTCTGAAATTCACGTGCTATTGGCAAATTTTAGACTATCCTTAATGACGTTAGGAGGAAGATCAGGGTTCAGGAGATAATCCCAGAAAATAAATTTTCAAGTTTTCCCTTGGCGATATAAGAGATGATGATTAGCTTCCACACCCGCCCAACACATGTCCATACAAGGACATTTCAAAATACACCCACCGCCCCCTTACCGCCCAAAATATGTCCATCGCCCCCCTGCCGCCCAAAATATTCTCACCGCCCCTCAGCATCTTCGCACCGCCCACCGTTGAGAACCACTGATTTAGACTGTAAGTTAGTCAACTTCGTTTCTTTACTTTGCAGGCTGCAAGTTCCGAGGCCAGCTTTATCACAATGGTGACGAGTGGCATCCCACCATTGAGCCGTACGGTGCTGAAAAATGCGTCAAATGTCATTGTAAGGTAAGTACGATTGACGGCAGCGTTTTATGCTGTTTAAATGCATTTACTTCCATAAAGGGAAGGGGCTTGCCCCATCTTCAGATCCATGGGTATGGCGCCCATGCCCAGTTACTGAATTTCACTGGGGAGGAATACGCATCCCGATTCTGTTCAAGAAATGAGCATTTAGTTTTCAATATAGAATGCACTCATTTCAAGTTCAGACGATTTTGCAATAAGAACAAACTTTTCGTTATATTGATCTGTAGCATTTTCGTGTACTTAAATTCATTTAAACTACTGTAACAAAAGCGGAAGATATTTTATCAAGTGGGGAAAAAAAGAAATGTAATTAATAATATCTCTTTCATAAAAAAAATTTCGACAATTTTTTTCGGCTCATATTTCAATTACATTCATGTGATCTCTCACTACTATGCCATGCAGTAGCACGTACAAAAAAAAAAGGGGGAGGTACGGGGTGGGAGTACTTTAATTTTTTTAAAATTAAGTTACTATTTTTTTCAAAGATGTTATATGGAAACGAATATATATTTAATTGGAAACAATTGTGAATATTGAAAGCAGAATCTGAAAAGATTTTTGAAGGATATTATGCTCCTAATACAAGCAATCAGGATGACAGAAAATGTGTTCGCACTTTTTTTTTTCCTATTCTTTTGGCTACTTTAGTTTAACTTCCTACTAGTAATATTAATTTCTTCCGTCGAGACGAGATTGAGTGGATAATGTCTTCCGAACAATTGAATGAGTCATTGAAATGACCTTGTCTGATGTCGCCATCTGTGGGTAAATGTTAGAACTAAAAACGCACACGAGAGGGATGCGCAGGAATTGCGAGTTTCCCGTAGCGCAACGTAAAGTCTCGTTAAAGTGAAGCTCATTAAATTATCATTTATATTCATGTAGTACGCGGAGTAGGCAGACAAACCGCTTCGGGGGGGGGGGGGGGGGCAATTTTTGAAATGGAACTCCTATAAGGACTTTTAGATGAGTTTTGGTAGCAAAATGTGTATGAAAGGAGGGGGGTGGGGGTGGAGTCAGGGTGGCATATTCTTTGAAACTGTAGTTCAAAAAATACAATTAATGATGACTTTTGGAGATGTTCGGGTAAGGAGAGGCCGAAGGATCCTCCCTTGGAAATTTTCGAAATTAAAGTTGTAAAAATATAATTGCTGTCCATTTTAGAGTATCTATGGGAGAAAGAATGATATTTAGAAACTCAGGAAATGTGTGTGTGTGTGTGTGTGTGTGTTTTTTTTTTTTTTTTTTTTTTTTTTTTTTTTACGTTTGGTAGCGATAGCGTTAGGGGAAGAAATGGACATCCGGGATTCACCCCAACACTTGTGGGGGAGTGGTTAAGTCCCTCTCCTTCTAACTTTTTTGAAATTATAGCCCTAAAAATGACCCATCTTTGATATCTAGCGCCGTTCACATGGCGCATTTCTACCTCGGAAAAAACTTGCTTTGCTCTGCACTCCGGGTTTTTGCGGAGTGAATGTGGAACTTTTCTCCTCCTGCCCTCGACTGGAATAAAAGCGGGGTCGAAAAGAGTTTGTTTACTTTCGCCGTACTGGACATCAGGTTTCGAATGTTTTTGGTTGCTTTTGCTTGACGCTGTTGTATTTAATTATTTCATATCCTACTTATCCTTTTATAATTAGCTAAATTAGTAGAATATAATGCTGGAATATTTATTTATTGATTGATAAAGCCGATGGCGCATCATAGAATATGGAAAATTAATCGAAGGTGCCTAGTCACCAAGAGCAATGGTGCCCCTCTCCATCTGCAATTTAGCCGATGGTCATCCCCCCCCCCGCCCCTTTAGCATCATTGCTTACTATTATCGAAACACGTTAATGGAATATCTGCCTAAGTGGCTGATTGATGGATGTTCTCTATTACAGATCTTAGAAAGCAGAAACTTTAGCAAGGGATGCCCATCCCTCTAAAACTGGTGGCACCCGCCCCCCAGTACTTTTGCCAACCCCTCTCCCCACCCGGAATAAAAGCGCAGTAATGAAAGGAAGACCTTTTTAAAATACACTTTCTAAAATTTCAGTGATGTAGTCTGCACCATCCCCCCCCCCTCTCCAGCCCTCCTGCATTAGCTATTATTTTTAGAATGAATTACTGGAGCATTTAACTAACAAGAGAGTCAACGGCAGTCCTCTACTTCTGATTTTCAAGTTGGCCGAGAGTTCTCTATTGCAGATTAGGGGTGCTAATATGCCAAAGAGTGCGGCGATCAGGGTTGCCAGACGTCCGGGATTTCAAGGGACAGTCCCGTTTTTTGCAATATTGTCCCGCGTCTCGGGGATCCTTGATACGGGACGGCTAAAGTCCCGTATTCTGGCTAGAAGCAGCATTTTACAAAACGAAACATTATTTTCAGAAAAAAAATGAAGTAAAACAAAAAATGTGAAATAGAGTGATAAGAAAATTGATTGAATCCTGTTCTGAAGTAATGTTAGTGTTTTATTCATTTAGAGCAGAAATTATTGTGACAATCAATTCAACAAACGTTCATTGTAAAAGTGGTGTATCTCCTTGTAAATGATTTTACTATGACTTATTATATAAAAAGCCCTTCTAAAATTTTCAATTTTTCAAGAAATATATGTCTTCAGCTATTATTAGTCACTAGATTTTCTTTTTGAATCGATCAATTTCAATATTTTGAAATTCGCTTCGCTTTTATACTAGAAGATGTCACTAAATGTTATTCCAATTAGCAAACAAATATGCATTTTAAAAACTTGAAGATGCATAATTTTTGCAATGAGCGACAGAAATATAAATTACAGTGAGTTTTATGGCATCCTAAAGAACATCAAAACTTAGAAAGAATTATTGCAGCAGTAAAATCTAGTAGCAATTATGATTAAAAAAAAAGGAATTTTCCGAGGTTATATGAGAATAATTATCATGTTATAATATTGACAAAACTGTACAGTTTTTCCCCCAAAAATATTGAATACTGATTTTTTTAATTTGTTTTAGGTTAACTTTTTACAGTGAGTTCAAATAGTAAGGTTTAATTCTATGTCTACTCAATTGTAATCAAAATTTTTGTAAATGACTCCTTAAAATTATTTTGTGTTCAAATTTCCCCATTGGTATGTCTAGCTTTTTGAAAAAGTACATACTAAACGTAAACATTAGTCATTAGTAGAACGACTATTATATCTTTCACGCAAGACAGGCGCGTCATTTGGGACATCTGGACGGGTGGTCAATGCCCCCCCCCCCCCGGTTTTGGAAATTAATGTATTTACATATAAGTGGGCGTGGTTTTTGCTTTTTTGGTATAATTTATTGAAATTTGGTATAATTTACCTCCTCCCCCTGCAAAATTTAAAATGACGGGCCTGCGTCTGGAAAAAGGGGGTTAACAACAAGGAAACACGAATTTTCACAATAATTATTGGAAAACCTTTCCCCACCAATATTCATGACGAAAAATATCCATTCAATGGTAAAGAATGAAGTTTTTATTCATATGATCATTGTGGGTTTTTTTCTTCATTTAAATTTATGAGAAACGTTTAATATCAAAGTCAAGGTTGCAAAAATTCAAACTTTAGACTTCATCTCTCAATCTCTCCCCCCCCCCCCCAAGAGCCTGTCCCGTATTTATAGTTCTTAAATCTGGCAACCCTGGCGGCGATGCACAAGCCCCTAGGAAATTTTATGGACAACCCCTAAATACATGATCTACCAATAATGCAACAAAATCATTTTAAATATCCTTCTTAAAAATTCCAATGGTGTAGTAAATACCTCCTAATTCTCCATAGCTATGGGCAACACTACTTTCGCTGTAATTATTACAATTAATTATTAGAATAATTTTTGAGATGGCCAATGGCTGAGTTTACTACCGCAGATTTTAAAAGGTAGAGATTTTAGTTAGGTGAGTGCCCCCCCCTTCCCCAAATACCAGAAAAACTCTAGGAACAACAGCTCAAAAATCCTTTCCACTATAGACCATTCTTTTCCTTGTATAAACCAACCAAATAAGACAAATACTAATGATATTTCGAAAGAGGTTTCCTACTATTGAATAAATAATTTATTATTATTATTATTATTTTAAATATATTGATTCTTTGCATAATTTTGTAAAATATTCGGGGTTCCTTAGGAAGATTTGGCCCCAGTCCTAATCGGCATGTGAGGTAAACAGGTGCCTGCTAATTACATCCTTTTAACTTTTAATAAAGACTAAAAGCATTTATTTGCACGAGGCTTTCATTTTCGCGAATTTGGCGAGTATGTCGTAATGGCGAAAACATAACCTCGGGAAGTACTTTAGTCATTTTATTTATCTATTTATTCATTTCGTTTCTTTTATTTATTTATTTTAAATTATTTTATTTTATTTTTAATTATTTCTGTTCGGATAAAATTTGAGAAATCACCTTTTTCATTTTTGTGAAAATTGCGGCTCACGAAAAGAAATACTTTTGCAGTATTAAATCGTGAGCTAAACAATCTAAAAAAAACACGTACGCGCAGATTGTAAACAATGCGCAAAGGATGTTGGGTAAAAATCCACTTTCTGTGGTACAACCACTTCGTACTTGTGAACGGGGAATTTTCCAACCGTTTTTTTTTTTCGAGTGGGGAGCGGGGAAATGCGAGGTAAAAAATTCATGTGAACGGGGCTAGGATAAGAAAGGAGTTCGGGACCCCCACCCTCGAGATATTTTTGAAATTAAAATTAAAAAGGCAATTGTGAGCTACTTTCAGTAGAAATTGTTGAGGAAAGTCCTCAGCCAGATTTTCTTCTCCAAAAACATTTGACTGTTTTGGTTTTCGTAATGAGAATTTCTAGTTCCTGTTCTTCCTCTTAATGTTATTCATTTGTAATTTGTTTTCACTTGCGAAAGTTTTTTTTTTTCTTTTTTTTTCATGGTGTGTTTTACATTTTTTTTAAAAAAAGGAGAGAAAATAATATTTTCAAACATGCATTTCATTTTTTAAATTATTATTTTGGGGTGGGCTGTAGCCCTCTCAGCCTACCTCTTGAGTACACCACTGATGCAGTATTTTATAATTTGTAGAAGAACACATTGGGCGGCTAAGAGCTAAACGTAGATGAGCTTACGGAAATGTCAGGAGTGTCACATCAATTTCCGGACTCAATGTAGACAATTATGTTTGCAAATTATTCTTTCCCCAAACTATTATATATAGTTCAACCGCGACGAGATGGCCGGTGTCAATCAAATGAGAAAACGAGTCCATGCCTTAAAATAGGTAGAATTTCTACCCATTCAAATTCCCCCATCAATTGTGAATCCCATTCCTCAATTTTCATCTGCGTATCACCCCTTCCTAAAAATGGACAATCCTGAAAAAAGGAGGAGTCATAGGCCATCTCTGCGAAGTTGAATTATAGTTATACTCGGTTACTTTAAAATAGGTGTATCAAGTTTAAAAATTTTGCATCGTCTCCATGGAAACCGTACGAAAGAAAACAGTTCCACTTTTTTTATGCACTGCTGTTGAGGCATTTTATTTATTTTATACTTATCGAATGAGGTTTACGCTTTTATTTCTGTCTTCATATTTGTTATTTGTAAAAGTTGTCGAACAAATCTAGTGCTAAACAGTTTGTGTTAGCAAGACCTGCTATCATGAGTAACTGTTATATAAATACTTCAAAAAGTATTTTTTAACGTTGATTGTGTAATAGTTTACGCACAAAGCAATTAATCGTTTGCTTTGCAGAAGCATTGTTGTAGAAGCTAAGTGGGGAAAAAGTCCACAGCACCGTAACTATGACAACCATAAGAGGAAAAGTGCGGAGAATGGAAAATTAACATTTCTTTCATACGCCAGCTCTCGTTACACAGGGCATAACTAAATATTAGTCACAAATTAGGAGAGCGTTGAGACGAGGTCATGTTTTTATTTTTATTTTATTTTATTTATTTATTTATTTATTTTATTTTATTTCATTTTTTGAAAGTGCATATAATATGAAGTTAAAAATACGAGACAACGTGTTCAAAAGTACAAATAAAATATTAAAAAAAGAGTTTGAAAACTCTAGCAAATAGCTATTTCGGGGCTATTACAAATGAAGCCCCATCATCAGTGCGAAAAGAGGATGGTTCAACTGACCATAGTCAAGTGAACAAGGAATGCGAGACACACGAAGGTAAATACACAGAACAGAAAGAGTAGGTCCGCAGAAACTGTTACGTCATGGGTCAAAAATGCTTTTTATAGTTTCTCGCTGAAAAAATATTACTAATATCTCCATATATTATTTCTCTAAGCCGAATCCTATACCCGGTCGAAACTCGCTCATTTCTTTATCGAATTGCAAGAAAATTTATGATTTCGAAGCTTATCCCGCGGGCTATTGACGAAAATTAGACCCACCCTCTAAAAAGTGTCGGTTCGTTTTTTATTCGAACTTCAATTTTTGGGCACAAAATTGACTCTATCTAGCAAAATAATTGTCGTATCGTCTCCATTTTGATTTCATTCGAAAGATTAAAAAAATGCGTTCTTTAGAACGTTTCTCCGCTAGCGCCGCGTAACGAGAATCTCGAAAATCCACGTTTAAGCGACTTATAAGCGATTGAAGTTTGAAAAAGTTAAATTTTTTGCTCAAACGTTAAAATCGTTACATTGTTGTTCAAATCAATTTTAAATGCGACATTTCAAGCCAAGGCTTAGCTCGGTAAACCTTAATTGTAACTTTCATGGTTTCAAAATACTATGGTAGTTTTGCGATAACGTTAGTATTTAGTTTAGTAGTAGCCTTGGGTATTTGATTTTAATATAGGGTATCACTTTTGTAGTAGTTGTAAAAGTGAACGTGTCTTTGATCTCTTTGAAAAGTTGTCAGAACGACGGCAGTAGATGGCGATGTTGAGCAAATGAAGCCAATAAAAATTATCGTATTAAATTTTAAGTTTAGAGTTGTACTTGAATGTTCCCAAGGGGGTGTTTTATTCCTTTTTGAATAATTGTACAAATTAAGTGTTTTTTCTGCAGTATTAATATTTTTGCTGTGGTTATTGCAAACATAATTTCTTAACAGTGCTCCTTTCCCTTCGAATATTTAATATCACTAAAAAAAATTCTTAAAATTTGAAAGTACCAAACTCTATATTAAATATATCTTATAAGTGTCGTAGATCAGATAGAAATTTCAAAAATAGTCTTTCGAATTCGCGTATATGTATAAACTCATCTATCTGGTGTTTTTTTCTTCATTGAAAAGATGAGTCATTTTTTTTAACATCTTTCATGTGAATACCCTTTTAACATCTATTGTAACAAAAATTAGCAGAAATAGAACATGAACTTTTTATTGACTTTATAGATTTCACGAGAAATAGGTTTGGTAAAACACTTCCCGAAACTAAGGTCTGGTTACGGCCCTGATTACATCATGTTTCTATAATCTACGGAGAAGGGGGGGATGGTTGCAGTTGACACCCCAAAAGAGTAGCTAGAAGTAGGAATGCTCCGTAATTTATTTCTGGTCCAAAAAATACCATTTTCAATATTATTTTGTGAAAAGAATCACGTCTCAAACCTCTAATTCGTTGTCAGACACAGGCCTTATAGAATATGTTTGATCAAATTTTTGCCAACTTAAGTTTTGTTTCCGAAATGCAGGACAGCCGAGCGAAATGCAAGCGGAAGAAATGCCCCAAAGAGACCTGTCCAGTGAAAGTGCCCGGTGAAGACGGATGCTGCGAACATTGCATTGATACAGGTATGTTAACTGCCTAGACTGTAGCTTAAAATTTCTTTAAATCAGGGAAATCTCTCCTGTCCTTGTCCTTTTTAGCCTACTTTCCCGTTAAAAGTAAAAGAAAGACGAAAAAAGTATTAAAAGTAGTTTAATGCATCTAAAAAATATCGCCAAGTTAAAAAAATATCGCCAAGTCCAAAAAATATCGCCAAGTTAAAAAAATAAAAAGATAACATGAATATCGAAAAATTAAAAATTTGAAAGTAGGGTATTGAGATGGGGAATTTGTGTGTCGGTCGTTCGGTCTGTCTGTCCACCCCCCCCCCCTAATAACTTTTGAATGAACGTTCCTATTTGGACAAACTTTTTTTTGTTGGAAAGATCTCGGCGAGTACAGCTCATTCCCATATTTGATTTTTCGATTTGAACAATTTTTGGTTCAACTTTGAACCGTTCAAACAACCTGTCCCGCGATGCTAACTTTTAAGTGAACAGTCCGATTTGAACAAACTTTTTTTTGTTCGAAAGATCTTATCAAGGATACTTCATTCCCGTATTTACATTTCCGATTTAAACAATTTTTCGTTCACCATTGAACCGCTCAAGCAAGCTGTCACTCCTAATAACTTTTGAGTGAACAGTCCGATTTAAATAATTGTTTTGTTCGAAGGATCTCAGCAAGGATACTTCATTACCGTACTTAAATTTTCAATTTGAACATTTTTTCGTTCAACATTGAACCGTTCAAGCAACCTTTCCCCACCTAATAACTTCTGAGTGAACCATCCGAATGGAATAAACTTTTTTTTGTTTGAAAGATCTCGGAGAGGCTCATTCCCATATTTCGCTTTTTGATTTGAACCATTTTTCGTTCAATATTGAACCGTTCAGAAAAAAAAATTAACATTAGCGCCTACGGGAAATTTAAGTTGAATGTTGATCCTGAACTTCCAAGTCGGATTTCCTTCAAACTAACTTTGTAAGAAAATGGCTTTTATACATA
>JAXGGA010017226.1:0-24826 GCA_038373865.1 Uloborus plumipes | reverse complement strand
GCAAGTAAAAAATTTTTAAAGTTATTTCGGAGGAAAGGAGATGTTAACATCCCACCCCCTTTAATCCCCTTTGGGCAACTGCGGATCCATTTGGGGGAATCACTGTCGGAAAAGGGGGGGGGGGGAGGAGCAAAGGAAATTTTGGGGGTAAACTAGGGAAGGGATTTGCCAAATTTTCAAAATCCAAGTGGCTTTTGTTTTTGGAGGAGGTAAAAGGCCGTACCCAAAAAAAAATTTTCGGGGGGGCCCTTTTGCACATTCCCCCAAACCACATACATTTTTGTGTGGGTTATGAGTGCGAATTTCTAGTCTGCCCCCCACTCCACGCCGCTCGAGGTTTGATGTGTGTGTGTGTGTTTTGTTTTGTTTTTCTCTCTCATTTCTTTATTCTTATTGTTTTCTAGACTAGACATGTCTGTATGAGGGGTAGGGTATCAAGGGCAGATATGCAATGAGAACTTTTTTAGAGTGGGGGTAGAATATTCCGTAATTTTAAGGCGGGCCGGGGGTTTCTCCCCCGCGCGTTGTGAAATTTTTTGAAAAAAAGTTTTTTTTGAAAATTCTTGCATTTTCGAGGCCATATATATGGGCTCAATTGAGGACTTCAATAACATGTGTGGATATAGTAGGGCAAAACAAAACGAATCTTCATAAATTTTTCTGCTGCAATTCTTGTGCACTCTACAACTAAGATTATAATCCGAAGCAGATAAAAAATGTGTTAGTTGTAAGCACAACGATTAAGACATTAATAGTGGACAGAGATAGAAGGACAAGGAGAGCGAGGAATAAGTTTAACAGCCAATTATCACTTGCTGTATCATGGGTTGTTCTACCTATAGTTTACATAGTATGGTTTTGCATCAGTTCCCCAACTCGCTACGACAGAAACAGCCACGCTTGAGGTAAACCTATAGAAATCAGACACCAATAGTTATAAAAACAGATAAAATTCTTTAAAAGGTAGAAGTTGTTAGAGATTTAAATAATATATTAACGATCCGGAGTAAACATTCATGGCTCCATTTTAGTTACTTCATGTGTTGAATTACTTGATAAAAAATAGGATTGAAGCACTTTTAAAGGGTTTCAAAAGGTATTTAAGGTTTTTAGACTTAGACAGTTAAAATTCTTTAAAAGCATTTTTTTGCATTTTTAGTTTTGACGTTTTAAAATTTGATTGGACAGTTTTACGAATTGTTAAATTTTTGAAAGAAATCTTTTAAAGAATAAAATTGATATTAAAAAAATCTTTTAACGAAATTTTCAATCATAGTACTGCAAAAAAACGAAAAAGAAACAGGAAGGGTAATATTTTTTCTTTTGTTTAAACATATTAAAAAAAGGAATAAATTTTCAAGTAACTTCTAAAATATGAATTAGGTATTTAATGAATAGTCAAAAAATAAAAATGTGAGTCAAAAAAAAATTTTTTTTTGAAAATATGACAAAAAAGGGGAATATGTTTTTGCATTACGCAAAATTATTTTTTTAATCAGGAGGGTTTTCCCAAAACTTGTCCCCATCCCCATTTGTGTTAAAAAACTTTAAATTTCCCAAAGTTAAACTATTTTAAAAAAGTTTTTAAGGTTTTTAATCATTTGTAAAAGGGAAATTTTTTTTAAATAAATTTGTTAGATTTGGGGGGTCCAACAAAGTAGAGGGGCTGTGAAAGTATTGTTTTTGTGTGGTTTTTGTTTATTTAAGACTATTTAGCTATTAAAATCCCTTTGAGGGTTACAAATGTTATAAAATGGGGGCCCGCAAAGTACCCCCTTTTTTTAAATCAGGGCGGCGAGAAGCAATCTCGTTAATTTTGGGAAAAAGGGGTCCCGGCGTTAGGAAGTAAAAATCTGAGTGGTGTAAGTTATGAAGTTTTATGGGGGAGAGGGGGGCGCTGATAAAAAGACAAATAGCTTGCTTTTTTCCCGAATTATTTGGGGAAAAGAGAGGGAAAAGCTAATGAGGTCTTGTTTCAAATTGTTTTTAACTAATGAAAAATTTTAATTTTCTTTTTTTTTTTTTTTTTTGTACTTCTTCAAATTTTTACTCATTTATAGTTAAAAAAACAAAAAAAAAAAAAAAATTTTTTTTTTTCATTTGAAAATTTAAAAAAAACTTTTTTTTTCTGTTTTTCTTGTAAAATATTTGGGTTTGGGGGGGGCTCGGGCCCCCTGGCCCCCCTTGGTACGGCCCTTTGGGGGAGGTCTTATAAAAAAGGGGGTGAGGGCAAAACTACAATTTTATATCCCATATTTGTGGAAAGGGGGGAAAATTTTTCGAAAAAAAGTCCCCCAAAAGCAGTTTTGGGTATTTTACCCTCCCCGTGTCGCTGGGTTTGAGCCCATCTTTTGCCCCTCCGGATTTAAAAAGTGCCCCCCTGGGGCAAAAAGTTAAAAAAAACACTGCAATAGGGGCGTAAATGTTTGAAATTTTTATCTTGCTCATTCCCAAACATGTTTTAACATTTTAAAGGCCCCACTACATCTACTAAAAATTTACCGTAAAAAAGGGAAATAGTGTGGGGGTCTACCAGATTTTTTTCTTTCAAATAAAGTTTTTTCCACTAGCAGACAAATTTTTCCGTTTAAAAGATAACAACCCAAATTGTCAGACGCAAACAAAAATGCAAAATAAAATGATTTTTTTACAGTGCTTTGTTTTTTTAATTACAGTTGCTTTCATACTAACAGACGATAGTTTTGGGGTTTTAATCTCTAGCTGTTGCTTTTTTTAACAGTACTTGAAAAAAATTCGCAGACCAAGATTTCAAGACCCCTTTTTCTCTAAGTGATTTTGGGTTTTGATGAAAGTAGAACCTTAATGATTTTTAGAATTTAAAAACATCGGGTGTGAAGCCCACTATTTCCCTTTTCGGTTAAATTTCATAAAAAAGCTCAAGTCTTAAAATAGTGCTTTAGAGTGAGCAATAGGTTGCCCCCGTTTAAATGGGCCCAGTACCGATTAATGGGCCCTAATCGGACCTTTGCCCGTTATTAAAAATCGGCAAAATCTTGCCATTAATCGGCGAATTTTTTAAATTTTTTATATTATTTTTTTAAAAGTATCCTTCTCCAAAAAAACTATAATAAATTGTTTTATTAAAAAAATAAATAAATGAAATTTTTCTGAAACCTTATAAACCCATCCCGTATGAAAGATTTGTACAGAGAAAAAACAAAAGGAATATTTCATAAAAAAAGAAAAACCTGATTGGAATTTTAAAAAAAAACCCTCTTGCAAATTCCAAAAATTTAAAATTAAATTCCCAAAAACAGGGAATATTTCATTTCTTTTTTAAAACCCAGTAAAATTTTTTCCCGATAAATCGGCAAAAAAAAACATGTTTTAAAAAAAAAATTATTCAACGATTTTTGAAAAAATATTACGATGGATAAATTTATAAAAAAGGGAAATAAAAAAATTTTTTCTGCAAAACAAAATTCACGTTTTCCAAAAGTGAAATGAGAAAAAACAAAAATAATAATTTAAAGAATGAAATAAAAAAAAATTTAATAATAATAAATTCCCCTTTCCCCGTTTTTTTATAAATGATTTAATAATTAAATTTTCCCTTTCCCTGAATAAATTACACTTATGACAAGTTGCAAATTTTTTAAAAGTCTCAAATATTTTTCTTTTAGCATTATTGCTTTTTAAATTTTTTTTAATTTTCAAAGAAAAAGCCTTTTTTTTAATTTAAAGGGGGTTTTATTATAAAAAAAAAAATTTAAATTAAGAACACCCCTAAGTTAAAGTGCATAACAGCCCCCCCCCCCATTTATTTTAATAACTTTTTATGTCTAGTTGTTAATGTAATTGTATTTAAAAAAAAATATTTTAAAAAATTAAAAGGGAAAGTGAAAAAATTTCAAAATTTTTTTAACATGGAAAAATGGAAAAAAATAAATTTTTTGTCAAAAAACAAAAAAGTTTTTCTTTTTCTAAAAATCGGAACTTGTATTAGAAGGGGAGTAAAAACAGTGAGGTTGAAATTGGTTAATTATTAAAAATAATAAACCGTAACATTAATATCGGCTCTGCCGATTAATCGGCCGTTTTCTCATTCGCCGATTAATCGGGTAATGCGTGTAATCGGCCAATTTGCTTATCGGGTGCATCCCTAGTGAGTCACGATAACAATTCAAACATTTACACCCCCAGTTTGTCACGAATCAATGCAAAATAATGTTTTACAATTATTTATTTTCTAAATATCGCCGATTTTAACATGATTCAGTGAATTTTTCGCAAAATGTGCCCAATAGCGCCAAATTGAATCCAAATTTGAAAAAAAAAAAAAATCATTTTTTCGCAAAATTTGTCGCCAATTTAGCGGCAAACACTTGGCGACTAAAAGTTTGGCGGTATATCGCCAAGTGGTTGCATAAAATCATATCACTCAATCTGCATTGAAATTAACATTGATTTACCCCATAAAGGGGTAAACGACCTCCTTGGGAACATTCGAATGCAAGCACAAGTCGAGGTGCACAACTAGACCACCCTCAGAGCCTACATACCAAACTAGAAGCTTCTACGGAAAAAGTTTTTGAGTTATGCGACATACATACATACATACGCACGTACATATGCATATTAGGGTGGCCCTTAACTATATGGCATTTTTCCAAAGTTAAAATTTCCTTGCTCCCACCCCCCTATCTTGTTCCAATGAACAAAAAAACACTCTGTACCAAATTTCAATTCATTTGAACAATTTCTTGGTGTGCCGCAAATGACTTAAAGTTTAGTCAGTATCTGAAATTTCGTAAATTTTTTAAAACGATTGCAGTTTTTAATAATAACACAAAAATTATTAGAGAGAAAAAAACATTTTTTGACAAACAGTTTCTGTAGAGTCAAAACATTGTATAAACAAATAAATATTTTACCTTTATTGTTTCCTAAGTGAGGATTTGGTAGCAGTAGGGTATCTTTTGCGGTCTTCAGCTACGATATGCAAAACGAGTTGTTTTTCACTTTCATCTTTTGTGAGAATATTATTATAATCCTGAATTAATTTGATACCTCTTTCTGCAGCATCATTCACAACACTTAATTTCTCAATTTTTTCTTTTCCTCTTATATAACTTGAGTCATCTTTCCATATTGAAGGATCTTTGCTGATAAAATCGGAATTAATAGAAAATCGGGTGAAGAAATATTTTGTTACAGGTGTTACAAATGACAAAAACTCGTTGTTTACAAATAAAGAAAAATTATTTTGATGATGAATATATCTTTTTTGTTGGTTTTCTTCTTGCTCCTGTTCTTCATCTGTATCTGCTTCCAACAAAATTTCTACCATATTTCTCTTCACTGTGAGTGGAACAGTATCATCAAATAAGGATAGAGCCATAGGTTCGGGAGCCAAATACCAGAGATGATTTGAAAATTTTTTTAGAGTAATTTCACTTATTTCTTTATCAATTTCCCAAAAATTGATCAACTTCTGAATGAATTGAAAATCATGATACGGAGCTTTAACTGCCTCCGGAGAGAGAAACCAAGCCTGAACGTAAATTCTAGCAAGAAAAATACATAATCTTCGTAAAGAGCTCTTCTCCTTTTCGGATAACTCAAATTGATTCTGAAATAAGTAAATCTTGAGCGCATAAATAGATTTTGACATCCACCTAGCGTGACTTACAGCTCCTGGCTTACGAAATGATATCCCGTTCTTAGGAATCCCGCCAAGAAAGATCATGCATAGTTCTAACAGTTCTCGGTAATCATCCCGCTGTTGTCTATGAGAAGAAATGTGTTGTTCAAGAAAGTCGAGCACGTTTAAGCGTACATCATCGGGTATTTCATTGTCACCAATTTTATACATTGCTTTATCGAGTTTTGTCCAGGTTTCTCTAAACCGTTTGAAAAGTGTCATCTCTGGGCCAGAAGTTGCACTCATTAGAGAGTCAAAACATTCCTTCAAAATTAGCTCAAAGATATGGTGACGACAAGGGAGATACAGCAGATTGCGATTAAACATGTTTTCCAGATTGGTACAGGCACCATTTATCCTTCCTAAGTTGCTACGTGTGGTATCACAGCATAGTGCTTGAATTTTATCAGATATTCCCCACTTTTCAACTGCTTGATAAACAACCATGGCTTGGTCTTCTCCTGGTGATGTGGTTATTTCAGGAACTCCCAACAGTTGCTCCTTGCCTTGGAAAGTTACTATAATTGCTAGTCGATCAACCTTCTCAACTCCAGCGAGATCTGGGAGCAATTTTCCATCCCAGTATAGTACTAATTCTTGACACTCGTTCAAGTTGAATTTTTCCCGAATTTCCGCATGCCTCTCTTCTCTAAATTTTTTTCGTAACCGTTGAAGGGAAGTTCGGTTTATCATCAGGTCCTTTGTATCGTGACCCAACGCTTCTGCAGCAGCTATCAAAATGTAAACACCATTTCGGTCAGTGATTTTACACCTGTCAAAAACTTCCGAAAGACGAGGAGTAAAAAACTGCAATGTACTTCGTGTTTCTGTGCGAGTAATGTCCGTACTCGTAAGTGTGTCAGTTGCTGGTAATTGCGTGTCAATGACAGAAGAAGGACTGTCACTGTCATCAAAACTATCACTGCTTGGGTTGCTGGAGGGCTATATCACAACTTGTTGTGGTTGCTAATTGTAGTTCCATTTCTTCATAAGTTCTTTTCTTTCGAGCAACTTCCATAGTTTTTTTCATTAATGTTCTTTCTTCTTTTTGTGTTAGTTTTTGGTCAACACCAACCATGGAGCCCGGTCGCCCTGTCTGGCGCTGAAGAATTAAGAATTTTCTATCCTCTTCATTTTTTATATCTTCCAAAGCATTTGCATGTGCTATGTCAAAAAGATCGTCCACAATTTCCACAAAAGGATCTCTCCTCTCTTTTTCTTTGCCTGAGGTTCTCGAGAAACTTTTCTGTAAATGCTTCCATTTATCGTGCAGTTCTATTAGTCTTTCAGTACAATGGTCCGTTCTTCTAGTAGGAATTCGAGCTTTTTGTCAGAAAACTGAAACTTCTTGAATTACTAATGCAGCACTAGCTTTTATGGTCAAATTTACAACTTTCAGATTGTAAAAAAAGACGCTTAAAACTTGCCTATTCGATGGTAATTTCGCTCCAACAATTTGATTGGAAATGTAACCAATAAGATCAATATAAAAATCTTTTCTTAGGTTATGTGATGAGCTACCGGAAGACGTTGATGCCATTTTAAAGTCAGGCACAAATAACAAGCAGCACTGGCGTAGACAGCTGCTCTCACGCTAATGCATGGTCGCGGGTCGCGTCTCACCCCCCTTGACTCTTGACCTCTGACCGGATGTGGGGTCTTCTTCGAGTGGGGGCGGTAGAAATGGAAATCGGAGAAGGGAATGGGAGACATATAGGAACTAAACAGATAAAAGACAGGGGAGCAAAGTTTTAGATTGGAGTTTTTTATTTTTTTTTAAATTTGCACAACACATTAAATTCTTCTAAAATAGATGTTCTGGGCATGTAAATTTCAAAATGACCAAGTATGTGTGTGGACAGGACATACAAAAAAACTTTCGCAAGTTTGTTGTCGAAATTCTTGCATCACCAGGAAAGCGCCATGCGTCGCGGAAAACGTCTTGACCAAGCAGCTTCGTAATCTATATTAATATCTCAGAGGAAACGGCAGAAGAGGCATGGAAGTCCACAGAAAGATAGTTTAAGTAGAATAACACTTTATATAAGATATACTACCATCAGAAATGTAAATCTGCTAGAAAAAAAATTAACTTGAAAAAAAGTGAAAAATTCATATTTTCGGCGAAAATTTGACAATTTCATGCTTGTTGCGGCACCCCTTAAACTTTTCCGATTGAGCTAATATTTTGCACACATCATTTTATTGTTCATTGGAACAAAATAGGCGGGTGGGAGCTAACTTTTGTAAAAGTTGAAAAATAAGGGCCACCCTAATGCATATACAGACATGACGTCTGTATGTCGTGTACATACAGACGTCACGAGAAAACTCGTTGTAATTAACTGGGGCATGGTCTAAAAGGATATTTCGGTTGTTTATATGTTAGTGGGTACATATGCACGTACTGAGAGATCGAAAAAACTACTCAACATTCATTCGGGGGTGAGCAAAATCAAAATTTAGACCGAATTTTGTGGGAAATTTTCTTTGTTATCACAATACTTCCTCTACTAAGTAAAAGGAAGTAAAAATGGCTGAAGAATCATCCAGTTTTGCTTCATATTTTGCATAATACAATACAGTTTCATTATATTTTTTAATTATATTTCGCGTTCGTTTATATTAAATCTATATCAAGTGGGTACACGGTATTTATGTATATTTTTAAATAAAACATATCATTCACAATGCAATAATATACTTCGTAATAACATATCTACTCCGCGTGTTGTGGAATATGTAAATACTGGACATTTAATAGCATACTGTGCAGTTACGGCCGACTGTCAGTCAATTTCGCATGACAATTAGAGTGAAAAAGGCAGGTAAACGGCAGTATCTGCTTTTTCCTCTCTCTGCGCTTGCAAAATCAAAATTCAATCGATTACCCAAAAAATGTATCGGTATAAACATATAGTATCGCCTATGTTCGAAGTTCAATGTTTCATAGATGTTTGTGGGAAATCAAAAACGCGTTTCTTCAAGTGTCTCGAAAACTCATTTTTGCAGATACTGCCGTTTACCTGCCCACGGTAGTATAATTCCCGGTAAATAAGGGTGGTTTGTCGTTGAATAAGATTTATCATTTCACAAAATTAACATAAAAATACATAGTATCCCCCTTGCGCGAAACTTTATCGAACCAGTTACCTTTATAATCGAATTTAAATGCTGAAACTGAGATTTTTAAGCAGTTTTCCTGTCATTTCTGGGCTTTTGAAATTTCTGAGGGGAAGTTCAAGCTTCCCGAGACTTTTAGATAACTAGGCCCTGACACTATTGCCTTTACTTTAAATTAAAATCGGTTTTCTTTCTCTCCTACACTGTTGGTTGTTGGGTTGAAATTGAGAAAATGCATGGTAATGGCGCACAGTCAAAGTGCACTAATTTACTTTAAATGATTGTAAATGCAAACTACTAAGTTACGAAAAAAACATTGATAGTGTAGTCCCGTGCGTACCTGAGGGTGATGGGTTGCGGTCTTCTGTCGTCGCGCCAGAAGGAAGAAGAAGAAGGGAGCGAGATGTTGATCTGGGACGGATAGCGCCGGTGCATGCTGGTGTCGGGGAACTCCATCTTGCGCTGCGCGTCCGCCTCCTCCTCGAGGCTGTGGGCCCGGCCCCACTTGTGGTCGTTCTTCATCCACTTGCCGAACTTGGTCAGCAGCTCTTTCTTCTTACGACACACGATGCACAGCCAGATGGTCTGGTGCAGAGACATTAGAAAGCGATTATGTCACGTAATAACTAAATCATAGTTTTAAAAAACTGAAAAATACGCTTTTAGAGTTAATCAAACAATAAAGAGCTCTAAACAATGATGTATATAAGTTTACATGGAACTTATAATGCATCAACATGTAATATAGTTTAGTCTTTAGTCTTAATCATAGTGTTAAATATATTACTTTTATATTTGCAAAGAACGTGAATTTTATCTTTTATTCAGTGTTACATGCACAAACAACTGAAACACTTAAAATACATCAACATGTAATAATATAGTTAAGCCATAAGTACTACTAATAGTATTAAATATATTACATTTATATTTATAAAGAACGAGAATTTTATCTCTTATTCAATACATACAAACAAACAAACAAACAAACCCACGTGTGAAACTAATAAAAGCGTATTGAAAAGGCTTACAAAGTACACTCTTAAAAATTCAGCAAGGTAACTACTACTGCACAGCAGAGTGTTATTTACTGTGCAGAATTTTTTTACAATAGATTATTTCGCAAAAAGCAAAGCAGCAAAAATTCTTACAACACATAGCATGATGCAAATTATAAAATTCCCTATTCCCGTTCTTCGCTCAAAGACACCCATTCGGAATAGGGGATAGCAAATCTGTCTGCGAATAAGAAGAGCTCATGTTCGAGTCCTCGATTGATACTTAAACACCAATACCAAAAGTGACTACCAGCAACATGCTCTGGGTTCAGCTAGGCTAGTTATAGCCGATTTATCAATCCCTAATGAAGATCCAGAGCCTTCTTAAAACTGTTTACCCCACTGCTAGTAAGAGATGCTTCTGGTAAGCAATTCCAAATGACTGCAACCTGTTGAAATTGGAAGTTGTAACTTTTCGTGATTTCAAGACTAGCTTGGGAGGCTAGTCTTGAAATCACGAAACTCAAGGCTGATTGAGACTATCTTGCAAACTTTAAAACAAAGTCCTTAGTTTTGCCATCTGTGCAGAAATTGAGCCCATACAAGTCCTTCCTTCAAATAAATTTAAATAATTGGGTCATATCTCCTCTGACTTTGCTTTGCTCAAAACTATATATATTGAACATTTTAAACTCTAAATCACAATATCAAACAGAAAGTCCACTTACTGCCCTATAAAAAATAGATGTTGCTTTTACAGTACTATGCAGCTAATCTTATAGTAACAAACTGTAAAAAATGCTAATTTTACAGTAATAAACTATAAAATTGCTAATTTTACTCTACTAAACAGTAAAAATTGATACTTCACAGTGATAAACTGTAAAATTATTAATTTTGCAGTTTATTACAGTACATTTCATAGTGTTAAACTGGAACCTCTGCTACCAGCAAGGCCGTAGCCAGGATTTTTTTTTTTTTTGGGGGGGGGGGGGGTTCAAAGTGAAGAAAGTTTGTTTGAAAAAAAAAAATTAACAAGAGGTTACAAGTCTTATGACGCAATGGGAGCATAGGATGCTTGTACGGAGGGGGGGGGGGCAAAGGGGCAGCTGCTCCCCTTCACTTCCGAAAGTAAAGGGGCCCTGCCCTTCACTTTTTAGAGCGAAAAATTAACGGTAGGTTATTTACTGTGTGGATTGATTTCATGAAAATTAAAAACTGAAAATACCACAAAAATGTTTTTTTTTTCTCATCTTATTTCACAAAAAAGGAACTTTGAATTGCAAAGGGGATATCTACAGTAAAATCCATCCTGCTTTTGAGACTGTATTAAAGTTTTTAGAGGTCATTTGTTAAAATCCAGTAATATAGCCAAATTTTACATTAAAAAAACAGCTTTAGTGTGCCGCCCTAAGCTCCTCACAAACTTTTTTTGATCCCCCAATTTCTTGGTGCACCAGCCGCCTATGATTGGGAGTATATTGGACTAACAGGAAGGAGAGCGAAGCTGAGGTAATGGACAACACGTTAATCAATAGGCTTTTGGGAAGAAGCAAAGGAGCCTTTCTCCTCTCCTGCATTATTTTTCAAATAAATATATCAGAATTTACGGCGACATCATGTTTGAAAAATTGAAGAAAAGATAATTAAAGAATTTCAAAGCTTTGTTCTTTTTTTTTTTTTTGAAAGTTTAATCTACGAAAAACAAAGCACGCAACTACGTTTCATATATTTTTTTTAAAAATCAGGAAAAATTATTTATCATTTTTTATGGTTCCTACTATTTTTTTAATTGTCTTTAATTCGAAAGAAATAATGTTTCATTGTAAACATAACACACATCACTATATTACATGATACTGTTAAAGTAAAATAAAAAATAAATAAAATGCTGATTAAAAGTGAACAGCATGCATTTTCATTTCCTGTTTTCCTTAAGCATCTTTAAAAAATTGAGAAGTCCCTTAATATGAATACTGCCTGTTAAAATACCTGAAACGTAACGAAATCACTTGTAAATTAAAAATTATGAACTTTTCAATGAAAAGTAGATGTTCCAAATTTGTTCCTTTTTAAAGTAAGTTAAAACTGAATTGGAATGCTAAATCTCTCTACTTAAATGTGCCTTTTGCTCTGAATTGGAGAGGGTTTTGAAATTGGATTGGAAGATTCCATTTTCATGTTTGCTATACTTTAATCAACTACTTTCCTTCTATGCAAATGTGAACAAATGTATTTAAAGGCAATTTCTTCTCTATTTGAATTTTCAAAGAAAAAAAAAATCAATAAACCAACGAAATTTTTTCTTGAAATATGAAATATTATGCAATATAAATTTCATTAAAAACAACCAAAGCTGAATGGAAAATGATCAAATAAGCTATGTGCTAAAATATGATTGAAGTAAAAAACCAACTTAAATAAAACACAAATTTTCATAAAAATACAGTATATAGCTATTTCATGGCTACAATAAAGCCAATTAATTCTTTCTTTTTCTATGATAAAAGAATCTCAACGACAAGTGCCATAAATTTTGTTATCCTGTTAAATATTATAAGGATATAGACCAGCAGGAGAGACGGTATAATTTAAGTTTTAAGTTGAAAAGATAGAAAAAAACTCCTTTGGCGAAATAGTGAGCAAAACTATTTAAGTTTATTCAAATGATTTTTTTTTAATTTTTATTATTCTAATTTTTCTTTATATCATCAAAAACCTCAGACCCGTCACAACTTCGAGAGGAGGAGGGGGCCTCCGACCATCAAACCTTGAAATCTGTTTTTTTTTTTTGAATACTTTTTAAAAACTTTTGAGGTTTGAAAATTTCGGGGGGGGGGGCGCTGGCTACGGCCTTGGCTACCAGTATTATACTGTTGTTTTTACAATACAACACAGCTAGTTTTGAGGTACTAAACTGTAGAATTATGCTAATAAACTGTAAAAATGCTGCTTTAAAGTAATAAACTGTAAAAATGCTGCTTTAAAGTAATAAACTGTAAAAATGCTGCTTTAAAGTAATAAACTGTAAAATTGCTAGTGTTACAGTTTATTACTGTAGATTTTTCAGTTTTAAACTGGGACCCCTGCTGCCAGTATTATACTGTAAAAATAACGGTTTTTTTTTTGCATTGTAGCCTCGTAACCAATTTTTGAACCCTTTTCAATAAAGTCATATTTTTCTTTAGGTGAGTAGATCAGAACTGCAGCAACATATTCTAAATGAGGTCTTACCAAACTTTTGCACTAGATTACGAGACAATAAGCTTGTGATAAACCTCATGGTATTAGAAAGATTATGAAGAGATTGCAATTCATGAACTTGAAAATTTTAAGAAAAGGGGGAAAACGGCTTCCTTACTTTGCTAGATCGAAGGGAAACTTTGACTCCGCACCGGGCGCAGCACCGGATTCCACATTGTTGGCAGATATGTCCGATTCCGTCAGCAAACTTGGTCTTGGCGCAGACGTGGCACGTGGATTCCAGTTCGTCCCTCTTCTCGTGGCTTCGGAGGCGGATTGCGGCCTCTAAGAGCCGCACCTCTTCCTCACTTTTCCTGTGCGGATGGAGAAAAGAAAGTTGTTAAACATAACGTTTATAACATATAAATTAATGCAAAATTAATCTTCCTTACACTGCAAAAAACAAACTTGTTTTTACAGTACTGTAAAAACAAGTTCTACACACTGTAAAAAATGAATGTTGTTTTTACAGTATAATACAGCTAATAATATAATAATAAGCTTTAAAAATTGCTAATTTTACAGTAACAAACTGCAAAATTACTAATTTTACTGTAATAAACTGTAAATTGTCAATTTTACAGTAATAAACTGTTAAATTGCTAATTTTACAGTTTAATACTGTGCATTTTAGTTTTAAACTGGAGCCTCTGCTGCCAGCATTATACTCTTTTTTTGACAGTATAATGCGGCTAATTTTGCATTAATAAACTGTAAAATTGTGATAATAAGCTGTAAAATTGCTGCTTTACAGTAATAAACTGTAAAATTGCTAATTTTGCAAGTTATTACTGTGCATTTTACAGTTTTAAACTGGAACCTCTGCTGCCAGTATTATGCGGTAGAAACAACGGTTTGTTTTTTGCAGTGTATACATAGGTTCCAGTGTAAAACTAAAATGCATAGTAATAAACTGTAAGATTAACAGTAATTCTGCTGCCAGTATTATACTGCAAAACAACAGTTTATATTTTTCAGTGTAGAGAATTATTTTTACTTATTTCAGTTTACATTGGAAAATAATTTGAACAGGAGCCCCATGTAACTGAAGCATATTTTGAACGAGATCTTGCAGAAGTGTTGAAAATAACTACTGCATTTTCTACTAGTTTTCATCTCTATAAGGTCAAGCGTTTTATATGATTTTGGCTCTATGTTGCTTATATGATCACGAAAAGAAAAATGTAAATCATAAGCAATACCAATATTAGAAAAAAAGGGGCCTTTAGTAGTTTCTTCAGAGAAATATTACTAAAACGATCTTATTATTGTCTATAATGTTCCAAAAAAGGTTTTGGCAATACATTTTTTAAGATATATATGGGTGATTCTACAAAAATGGGCAAATTTGTGTTCTATACTGTTTGCTCTTTTTGTTTTTAATTTAATAAAAAACTATTTTGGGAATATTTTTATGCGTCTTTTGTTCTATAATTCTGATTATCAACAAAGTCAATAATTAATTTGTATTCGTTTAAAAATAAAATATCACATTGAAATGTCATCCACATGCCCTGTCCCATAGATGCAATTTTCACAATCAATGGAATATAGATTTAAAAAAAAATAAGTGATTTCTTTCTCAAGAGTTTTTTTATTTATAAATGTGAATCTGTGCAAGATGTAAATCACAAAAAAAAGCAAAATAATGTGAAAATAATATCTCTAAAAGTTAATCTAAACTTTGTCCCAACGATTATCAGTCATCCACATGTCTGAAAAGTATAGATATTTTTCTCTGAAATGTTTTATTTCAAAATCTGGCAACACATCTTAGAGTAAAGCATGGAACTTTGTTATTCCTGTCTGAGGATTAATTTTGCTGTTCTGCAATTACTTTTTTATAAAAAGCAAGCTAAACTCAACTTTCAAGGCAAGTGTTTTTCATCTTTGTCATTAACATGCCCCACAGAATGCATATAAAATGTACATGTAAATGAATTTTGATAATGAATAATCCTTAGGCTTACATTTGTGGGTTCTAATTCGAAGTTAAGCCGAAAAATATTCAGATATGACTTTTTGAGAACGCAATTACTTGTGTTTTGTCATTCATATGCCCTTTTTCTAATGACATTCACATGCCCCAATATGAGACACGTGGATGAATCAAAAGCCAAACTATGACAGTGCAATGTTTAAAAATTATGTCTAACAGTTTACAGGTTAAAAAATTTCCTTAATATACCTATTGTGCTTGTGTTATTCACATACTTATTGTGTTATTCACATACCCACTGTATCATCCACACATGTCCTTTTTTATCATTCACATATGCCTTCAAAAAAATAAAATCCAAAAATACAATAAAACACAAACATTTGAGCTCTGCTGATATTAAATTGTAATTATGCAACTTATAAAGTGCTTTGCTGATTTTTTTTCAGATTTTTAATTTTAAATTCATTTTTTGAAATTTACATGTTAGAAATATTCTCGTATTTGTAGAATCACCCATATATAAGCAGTTTTAGAAACTTAAATAGTCAGTTGCTGTTTAACCTGTTGATACACAGCAAAAAATGAGCTGTTGATTTTACAGTATAAGACTGACAACCAATGTTCCAATTTAAAACTGTAAAATGCACAGTAATAAACTATAAAACTAGCAATTTTAGTTTGTTACAGTAAAGTTAGAAATTTTAGTTTATTGCCATGAAATTCTGCTGTATTATACTGTAAAAACAACAGTATAGTACTGGCGCAGAGATTCTAGTTTCGAACCGTTAAATGCACGGTAATAAACTGTTAAATTAGCAATTTTACAGTTTAGTACTGTAAAATTGGCAATCTTTACAGTTTATTACTATAAATTTAGCTGTATTATACTGTAAAATAACATTCATTTTTTACAGTGTAGTACAAAAACGTTCCAAAAGCATAGAAAGTACGATTCTCTTGATTTAAATAAAATCTTAATGTGAGAAACTTAAGCACTTATTTTAATCAAAATTCTTTAACGATTCATCGAAAAGGAATACTAGGAGCGGTATATAAACGTTTGGTATTGAATAACAGTAATTACTCGTTGTAGCTTAACATAGGACAGCGCAATATATCCGAAAAAACAATATAACCAAAGTTATAAAAAGTAACGATGTAATGAATGCATAAATTAAGGATATGCGTACCTACAAAAATATTAGGTTATCATCATAATATTAGGAAGATTTCCTTCTTTAAAAAAAAAAAAAAAAAAAAAACAGAAACTTAACTTTGCTAACTAATTGTTAGTTTAGAATTAAAAGAATAAAAGAATAATAATAATTTAATAAAAGGAATATTTCTATTGCTTTATGGTGGAATACAAATCGAAAGTTGTAGCTTAAACTGCAAATAATTTAGATGCATGGAAAACATTCGTTCATTAATTTAAAAAAAAGAAAATACTCTTTCTAAGAAATATAAAAGTATATAGAGTCTAACTTCATTAATCTGGATCCATATCATCCGGATTAATGAAATTCTGGATTAAACAAATAAACCTATAAGTTGAGCAAAAGTACATAAGCAAACTGCTATTCACAGCAAAAATTGTCTTTTAAATCTAAAAAACTTAAATATAAAGCTGCATTAGAGAAAAGTAACAAAAATGAAAAATACTACGAAAAAAAAAACATTATTGCGATAACACTCCTTTTATTTATACAGTATCTATAAGTATATCTGAATAACTGTTAAGATTAAGCGAAGTCCGGTTTAACAAGGTCTGTTGTAAAGAGGGTAAACGATATATATTTTTTCTGTAATGTAAAATGTAAAGTATATATATCTATATTTATGTATATAATATTTTTCTAGAGATATAGGAAGGACACAGTATATCCGAAAGAGATATATATCGAGGGTTTACTGTATTTCAACAAATGAAAAAAAAATCTACTGGTTGAACAATTCTCAAAACACGCGTAACAGATTAAAAATGATGTATTGGATATATTTACAGTTGTTCGGAGCTAATTAATCCAGCAAAGAGACGCACCTTTTAATCTTCATTTTTACTTTCTTCTATATCTAATATATAGAAGAAAGTATTGGTTTCGTGAAAATTTTCGAATGTCGAATTTTGACGGATTTGCACGTTTTGAGGTGCGCTGAGTCCATTTCGACCATTTTTAGAAAATGTCTGTCTGTCTGTCTGTCTGTCTGTCTGTGTGTGTGTGAGTCTGTATGTGTGTGACCAGTTTTTGTGGCCGCGCTAGAGCAAAAACTACTGAATGAAATCGAACAAAAATTTTTGCACATATGTACCACCATGTGAACTGGTGCACCTGACTTTTTTTAGCGAATTCCTCCAAGGGGGGTGGAGCAATCGCACGTGTTCTGCGCGGGGGTGATTGCTATATCTCAGGAAGTAACCGGCGGAATCAAACGAAAATTGGTCCATAGATAGACCCTACTGAGTACAGGTGCTGATTCAATTTGTTTGTCAATATCTCCAAGGGGGGTGGAGCAATCGCACGTGTTCTGCGCAGGGGTGATTGCTATATCTCAGGAAGTAACCGGCGGAATCAAACGAAAATTGGTCCATAGGTAGACCCTACTGAGTACAGGTGCTGATTCAATTTGTTTGTCAATATCTTGAAGGGGGGTGGAGCAATCGCACGTGTTCTGCGCGGGGGTGACTGCTATATCTCAGGAAGTAACCGGCGGAATCAAACGAAAATTAGTCCATAGGTAGACCCTATTGAGTACAGGTGCTGATTCAATTTGTGTGTCAATATCTCAAAGGGGGGTGGAGCAATCAAAAGTGCTTATTTTGTCACTGCACCTACTGTATCTCGGGAAATATTGCAGCGATTTGAATGAAATTTGGAATAACACTAACCCAATATGGAAGCAAGCATCGATTAAATTTTGGCGCCAATCGCCCCAGGGGGAGGGTGGGGTGATTTTTGCGCTTAGTCAACAATGCGAAAAATTACTTCATTAAAAAATCGCTTTCACGCTATTTAATTATCAAAACAGCTGAAAACTTTCAATGATTTGAAATTTTTAACTGTTGCCAATTTCTTTTTACTAACAAACAAAATGTTTGCAATTTATCTAAACAAGGCTTTTGCAATGATTTCCAATTTCGCTCATTGATTCTGCATTTGCAGGGTTATTACGATAATTGGGAAATTGGCGCTGTCTCCAACTACTCGGGCGAGTACGTATTTTATTTTGTAACCGGAATTCATAAGATAGATATAGAAGAAAGTTTCGTGACGGCCACGACAGCTAGTTTTAATATAATTTTTTGGAAGGTAAAGGCATACGAATATCCGAATGAGATTTATCACGGCGCAATGCATCGAGACTAGACCTGAAAATAATCACTGACCTCTCGCCACCTGGTGACTAAACCACTTACTATGGTGACTAAATAAAATATCCAACCGACCCCTATTTAAAAACTTTGCCTGTCACAGCTAATTTTAACTTCAATGAAAAATTTGCTTTCAATACAAATCATTTTTTATTCCCCGCCGTTGTATAATGTAAAAAGACTCCAAATTCCCAAATATTCCAAATCGCCAATGCTACTTTCGACCTCAAGGAGTAATGAAAGCCAGGTTTATTAGAACGGCCAAACTCATTGGCGTGCGATAGATCATACCGAGGATGAGAGGAGAGGAAAGAAATCCAAATCAATCAGGTGCTTCAATTTGTAAAAAAAAAAAAAAAAACTTAGGTAATGTGGCTAGAAAGTTAAAAAAAAGTGGTTACTAAATTAAATGCGTCTACCGGCCACTGGCTACTAACTAAAAATTTCAATTTTCAGATTAAATCGTTTACTGCAAAAAAATGAACTGTTGTTTTTACAGTAGGGTCATTCCATGTCAAGTGATCCAAAATCTGACAAAAAATTTACCTTAAATTTTTGTATTTCTTTGAAATTCGGCTCATCAGTTGTACCCTTGAAGATAATCAAAAGTCCCAATTTTTAGATGTTTATCTCTTTTATTTTTTTATTTATGAGACTTTAAACTTTGGAAAAATCCTCGTTTTTGCATGGATGCTTGAACATAAGAGGGACCATAACTAAGCACCAAATATAGATAGAACGAATTGATAAACGACATTTTAAAGTGCGTTAGTTGTCGTTTAATCTGATATGCAACATGAATAATTTTATAAAAATTTTATTTTTTAAAATATGAAATTTAAATTTCAAATTTAAATTTCTCAAAAAACATATAATGCATTTTTTTCAAAAAATTCTCAAAAATTCTTGTGTATTTTATCTTTATTTGTACAAATTGGCTTGGGATCTCAATGGGATGATATTTTTTTGAATTTTTAAATAAAATTGTATAGGGAAAAATGATATTTTTAGATTCTATTTATTTAAATAGGAAGTCCTCTTGCCTTGCGATGGTCTAAAAAGTAGTAAGTAAACATGACTATGTTTGAAGTGAGCTAGCATGAACTTGTAGATTGGTCAGGTTTCAAACCCCCCCCCCCCTTCACAACCACTCTTTTTTATTCCAGAACTGTTCAAAATGTTAAAAAAAAAAACTCTTCGACACAAAATGAATAGTAAACTTATTTTAAGTTGGTAAATGGGTTTCCTTATAACTAGACAAAGTATCCCTCATCCAAATATATCATTAACACTATACTAATATGACGTCTAACTTGGGATTGAATTGAGGATTATTTTCACTCTAGATATATATTCTTTGTCAGACGAAGTGTTTCTTTTTCGATCCGAACTTCACAAAGTGCACTTCCATTCAATATGTGAAGTTTAACTTATAATTTATTTCATATCCTACTCAAGCACCAATCTTCAATTTGGGAGGGAGGAAAGAAATGCCCCCCCCCCCCCCAGATCATAGCAAACAGCAAAATAGCACGGTTTCTCCTTGTTCTTATTGTTTTTTCTATTCTTTTCGCACAAAACTGAAAAGAAATCAAAGTATCAGATCATATGTCTGTCCCCATAACTGTCTTTCCACAACATCTAGTGCGCAGCTGTTATTTATTTATTTTTTAATTGTTTGTTTTCTTTTTCGTTTTGTTGCAAAGGAGAGTAATGCAGCAAGATATATCTATATACATGTATTAAAATCAATTATAGATTAAACAAACACTGCTTTTTTGAGCATAACCTCCCATGCTGTTTAACTTCTTTACAGATTGCTCCCTTCACCTTGCCCTTGCCCTACCTTCCCTCTCCAGACTTTTATTTTTTTTCATCCCCCCTCCCCAATTTCAAAGCCTTACTCTCTACTGATGTCTGGTAGTGTTTCAGTTTGTTCTGTTTGTTACTCTTTCTAATTAGCTCGTCAGCTTTGTCCAATAAGAGAAGGGAAAGGCAGTTATGGGGACTCACATATGACCTGATACTTTGATGTCTTTTCAGTTTTGTGTAAAATAATGAGAAAACATTATGAGAACAAGGGGGAACAGTGCTATTTTACTGTTTGCTATGACGACTTGGGACGAACTTTTTTTTTCTTCCTCCAAAATTGAAGATTGGTGCTAGAGTAGGGGATGAAATGAATAATAAGTTTAAATTCAGATATTGAATGGAAGTACACTTTGAAGTTCGGATTGAAAAAGAAACATTTCGTTTGAAAAACAATTCATCCCTAAAGTAAAAATAATCATCAAATCAATCCCCAGGTGATACGTCATATTAGTAAAGTGTTAATAGTACATTTGGATGGGGGAGCGGCTGTACTTCGTCTTGTTATAAGGAAGCCTATTTAATGTCTTTAAATAAGTTTACTATTCTTTTTGTATCAAAAAGGTTTTTTTTTAACATTTTGAATAGTTAGGGGGGGGGGATGGTTGGACCGGGAAGGGAGGGGGAGGAGGCTGACTAATCTACAAGTTCATGCCAGCTCACTTACCTAGGGTAAAAATAATCCTCAATTCAATCCCAAGGTTAGACGCCATATTAGAACAGTGTTAATGGTATATTTGGGTGAGGAAGGGGGATACCCCATTTACCAACTTTAAATAAGTTTAATATTCATTTTGTATCAAATAGTTTTTTTTTAACATTTTGAACAGTTTTAAAATAGAAAAGAGTGGTTGTGCAGGGGAGGGGGGGAGGGCCGGACCAATCTACAAGTTTATGCCAGCTCACTTATCTAGGGTAAAAATAATCCTCAATTCAATCCCCAGGTTATACGTCATATTAGAATAGCGTTAATGGTATATTTGGGTAAGGAAGGGGGATACCCCATTTACCAACTTTAAATAAGTTTACTATTCATTTTGTATCAAATAGTTTTTTTTAAAAGGATTTTTTGAAAAAATTCATTATATGTTTTTTGAGAAATTTAAATTTGAAATTTAGATTTCATATTTTAAAAAGTAAAATTTGTATAAAATTAGTCATGTTGCATATCAGATTAAACGGCAACTAACGCACTTTAAAATGCCGTTTACCAAATCATAATATCTATATTTGGGGCTGAGTTATGGTCCTTTTATGTTCAAGCATCCATGCAAAAACGAGGGTTTTTCCAAAGTTCAAAGTCTCATAAATAAAAAAAGAGAGATAAAAATCTAAAAATTGGGACTTTTGATTACCTCAAAGGGTACAATTGATGAGCCAAATTTCAAAGAAATAAAAAAATGTAAGGTAAAAAACGTTGGATCACTTGACATGGAATGACCCAGTATAATACAGCAGAGGTTTCAGTTTAAAACTGTGAAATGTACAGTAATAAACTGTAAAACCAGCAATTTTACAGTTTATTGCCGTAAAATTTAACTGTATTATACTGTAAAAATTACAGTACAGTACTGGCAGCAGATGTTCCAGTTGTAAACTGTAAAATGCATGGTAATAAATTGTTAAATTAGCAATTTTACAGTTTATCACAGTAAAATTAGCAATTTTAGTTTAGTACTGTAAAAGCAGAAATTTTAGTTTATTACCGTAAAATTAGCAATTTTTAAATTATTACTATTAAATTAGCTGTATTATACTGTAAAAACAATATTCATTGTTTCAGTGTAGGGTTACTACATTTCCAAAAAATCTACGCACTGAATAATCCCCAAAACACGCGTAATAGATTAAAAGTAATGTTGTGGGTAGATTTATAGCTGTTCGGAGCTAATTAATCCTGCAAAGCGACGCGTCTTTCCCTCTTCGCCTTTCCTACGCAATACCATCGACAATCTCGCGGAAGTGAACCACACAAATGCCCAATATCATCGCCGAAATCGATCTGCGAGGATAAGTGCTCCAAGATTTCGTGAACTCCGCATTCCATTTCGTCCCGATGGCTCTCGCCAGCGCGAATTCATTCTGATATCTGGGAGGGGAGAAAAAGTGGCTCCGAAATTCGGGGTGAATTTTTTTTATGCGCTGTTTCCTGCTAAATGCTTGTTGGTCGTGGACGACCACACTTTTATGTGCGCTCGTAGAATAAATCCATCTTTGCGGCTCGATGCTTTTCTTAAGTTGCACCTTTTCTGAAAATTCAGTTAAGTAGTTAATTGTGGAGTAACTGGAGTAACCACTGTATGTAACAAGTTCTGAGATTAAATTAAAATTAGAGAAAAAAGCCGAACCCGATTGTGGAACTCATATTCAAACGAACTTCACTGGTCAGTACAGAGAGCATTTTTAATTTTTAATATATTTAATTGTTTTCGAGAGGACATGGTGAACACGGAAAAGGAAACATAATCCTCACTAGTAAAATTTGCTAGTCTCAAAAGCAAAATTAAGAGGAAAAATTAAAATCCTTTCAAAATCTTTATAGTCCTATATATCCTAAAACGCAAAACTGGCAACAAATAAACATTTTAAATCAAAGAGGGTTTTTTTTCCTTTACGACCAACAATGAAATCGGTTTCCAATCGCGTAATTAAAGCCTTAGCAACATAAAAAGTTTGATAAAAACTTTATAATTCGAGCTCTATATAACAGGGAAGTTCCAAACACATTCTATCAGATGCAGAAGATTTTCTCTTTGTTTTAGTTCCATTGTTTTAAACTTTGAAATATTTTTTCAGTTCAAAATTCAAGAAAAACATTTTAAAGGATTTTAATTAACCTCTTCGTTTATTAATGTCATCCGAAGACGAGATATAGCTAAGAACGCTCTCTATCAACTCTAGTTTCAAGCATTTTTTTTTTTTTCGAAATCGGTACATCTGTTTAGGCGCTCGAGTGCCAAAATACACAGATCGACAGACACACAGATATACGCATTAGGGTGGGCCGAAAATGACTTTTTTTACTTCGATGATGGGTATTGCGGAAAAGGTGCCATTAGGGGAGCAAAATGCACAGACAAAATTTGAAATTTTTTTTGTTCAATTTCTTGATCTGCGCAAAAAATCTTTCGAAAAAATGCAGTTTCTTGAGATTTTTAAAAAATTATTTTAAAATGTTTTTTAACACCTAACATCTAAAAATGCATCATATATGACAAACAATGCAATTATTTTGAGACAAATGCCCCGAAAACAACATTTTAACGTTTTGACAAAATTTGTTAAAAGGGTTTAAAAAACAGGAAACTGACAAATCTTCTACGCATTTTTGGAAAAGGAATTAATTATACCACAGACCTCAAATTTTTTATGATATTTTTATGACCCCAATGGCACTTTTTCCATCCTACCTGTTATCGAAAGTAGAAGAATTTTTTTTAAAAATAATTTGCTGAAAATCTTGAAAAAACTACATTTTTTTCAAACTTCAACGCAATTGCGGCAGATCAAGACATTGGCCGAAAAAATTTCAATTTTGTTTTCTGTGCACTTTGCTCCTATAATGGCCTCTTTTACGCAATACCCATCATCGAAATAAAAAAAAAGTCGTTTTCGGCCCACCCTAATTACACATACGTCAAATTTATAACCCTTTTCCTTCTTGCGTCGGGGTTAAAAATAGGGTATATGGCTAGTTACGGACAGCTGACCAGTAATGGGCCAATTTGTGTTGTCAATATCGAGTTTGTAATGAAAGGTGTGTCCATTACATTCCAACACTGGGGCTTATTCAAAAGAAAGAACGATAAAAAACAAACGTACTCTCAATAGTCCTCAAATTAATAACCCCCCGCACTCACACATTTTTGTGCACGACGGTACAAATTCTGGAAGAACTCTTCGTAGTTCTCTGGAGATATGCTTCGAAATTGAGATGTTACGTTTTTCTCATGTCCTCACTAAAAAATGAATGTTGTTTTTACAGTATAACACAGCTAATTTTATGGTAAAACTGTAAAAATTGCTAATTTTACTGCTTATTACCGTGCATTTTACAGTTTTAAACTGGAACCTCTGCTGCCAGTATTATACTGTTGTTTCTAAAGCACAACACAGCAAATTTTACGGTAATGAACTGTAAAATTGCCAACTTTACAGTAAGAAATTGTAAAATTGCTAGTTTTACAGTTTATTACTGTGCATTTTACAGTTTTAAATTGGAACTTCGACTGCCAGTATTATACTGTAAAAACAACAGTTCATTTTTTGCAGTGATCTGCGAAATAAAATCGATATATCCTTATTCACAACAAATATGTGGTATAACTCCCGTAAATACTCTAGAGGTTCTTGTGATGTACCTTAGAAAATTGAATAATTTAAATTATCAGCTAGACTAAGTTCAAATGACATTTTAGTCGAATAAAATAGCTAACTAAAAGTAAACATACATAACTAAAATAAAATGTATAACTCTTTATAACAATACGCAAACACATATTTTGCATCGTGAATCAACACTTGAATGTTATTTCTCCCTCCCTCCCCCTCAAAAAAGAAGAAGCATAAACTTTGAATGTAGCTAGATGACCTCTTAATTATATCCTAATTGTGAT
>JAXGGA010017225.1:0-24829 GCA_038373865.1 Uloborus plumipes | reverse complement strand
ACATTCTTATTCATTCTCTCATTAGAGCCTATGTTGCGTTTTAGTCCTTTAAATAGGCTTGTTCACTTATACGTCTCTCTCACTTATGCGCCTTTTTCTGTTGGTCCCTTGGGCCGGCGCATAAGTCAGAGTTCACTGTAACAAGAATACACCGTTTGAGGATCGACAGAAAAAATTCGAAAAGTGGTTTAGATTAAAAAATTACCTCATTCAAATATGGAATAAAAATAGGAATTGTCTTTGAATTTATTTGTTACTTTTCCTTTTTATTCCCTTGTCATTTTCAGATTTTTTTACAATTTTAACGAATATTCGCCACAAGAAAAACCTTGGTTTTTTCCTTCGTTCTCTTTTTTTTTTAAATTTTGCTCATTTATTTATTTATTTTTTTAATTTAAAAGTAGTTTTCAGAAATTGCTACTAACTACTATTTTTTTGTATCGCGCTACTCACTACTCTACTTTTTTTAAAAAGTAGTGCGCTACACTACAAACTACTAAAAAATGTAGCTACTACAGTAGTTTCGCTACTTGTAACGCGCTACTTCCGACCACTGCTTCGAAGTATATAATTTTGTTTGCTAAAATGAAATGAGATTGGTAAATAGCGAATCACAGGATCGGTTGCTTTTTGTGGCGTTTATGACTTGTTTTAATCGTATGAAACATTTTTTCTGTCCGTGGTCGATTTTTAAAGTGAAGTAAATTTTTTCATTAATGATAAAAAACCACTATTTTTGGGCAAAATATGCAAATTTCGACCATTATGCAGAACATGAAGATTTTATCTGACTGTGATGTGATTTTATATCATAGTATTTCACCTTATTGGGTACCTTTTTTGACCCTGACCCATTAAAAAAATTATTAAAAATTAATGTATTCGTAAAGTAGAAAAAATGCATTTTCGGGCTTAATTTATGAACTTTGACCTCCTTGCGGAGCATGAAGATATTATCTGATCAACTTCAAATTTCACAGGTAATTGTTTGGTCCTAGTGGACAACTTTTCTCACCCGGGCCGATTTGAAATTCCAAAAAATCTTTTTTGCGATCCACCCTAGCTGTGCATGCTTGCATTTTATCATTCGGTAAAATTGGAACTTCATTCGGCAGATTGATAACTCCCCCCCTCCCAAAAATTTTAGGCGCCCCCGACAGGGATCTAAAATTCTAAATACGACCAGCTCAAATGCAACGGAAGCTTCTCTTTTTGCTATCCATTTCGAGCGAGTACTTATTCGCTTGGCTGCGAAAAGTTCGCTCCAGTTTCGCTGTGCGGCAACCCTGTCGCCTTGGCCCAGAGTGCAATGGCGCCAAACGCCGGCTGATGCAGCTGATGTAAGAAGGGGAGCTTTTAAAATCATGCACCTGGTACGATTGTTTGATCTACTTCGTCAACTCTACGCACTAATGATTTACCTTTATTTGACTTCCCTTTTGTTCTTTTGACTTTTCCAGTTTCATCAGATCGGAGTATGGAATTTGAATGACATCTTTTTACATTTAATGAGATATCCATAGAGCGTCGAGCACGAATAACTTTGCTACATATTAAGTCGTTCTTTCACTCAGCAGATAAGATAAAAACTCTGACGCAAAAGAATTAAAAAGCATCAATAGGAGAAAATATCGGTGTCTGCTATCAGCAGCGCAAAAAAAAGACTTGTATAGTATTTTTATTCCTTCTCATTAAGGTATTTTATTTTAGGGCTGTCCATAAATGATATCACACTGCTTTTAACAACATTTTGACCCCCTCACCCTTCTGTCACAAAATGTCACATGTCATCAACGCCCTCTCCTCTTGTCACATGTTATGCTGTTAAAAATACATAAAAATATTTCAATGAAAAATGCATGTCGTCGTCACACTTCTTGTTACCCCTCCCCGTCCCTTCCCTTTGTCATAATTTTACGAGTCCCCCCCCCTCAAAATGTGACATCATTAGTACAAATGAAGATGTTTCTTGTTTTAGTGGAGGTCATTATTGAACTATGAGCACGCGCAAAACGGAAGGGGGGAAGGGAAAGTCATATCTTCATATTTACAACGTTCAGCTACAAAAAGGAATCTGTGTTATTTCCCATGGGCCTCCATAAGAGGCATGAAGAAGGGGTCTCTACTCCCCTCTAGCCACTAGAAATCAGTGGTTGGAAAAATTACATTTCTTTTGTAGCGAACTACCACTACTTTGTTATAAATGTAGTTAATTGCAACTACAACTACTTCTTTTAAAATGTAGCGACTACAAACTACTTTTAAAGTGTAGTCGCTACTTCGCTACTTTTTAAAATATAAATGAATAAAAAGCATACACCGTTTGAGGATTGACCGAAAAAATTCGAAAAGTGGTTTACATTAATAAATTAACTTATTTGAATATGGAATAGAACTAGGAATTGTCTTTGAATTTAATTGTTTTTATTTTGTTCCTTTTCTTTTGCTAAAATTTGTCCTTTTTAGATTTTTTCTACAATTTTTACGAATATTCGCCACAAAAAAGTATTCAAAAGTTGAAAGATTGAAAGAATTCAACCTTCTTTTTTTTCTGAATTTCTTGCCAGTGAACATTTAGGAACAGGAAAATTATTTGAAGCAATATAAAAATTATGATGCAAAATAAACCAATGACGTCAAACAGATGTAATGCATTTCGTCAAAATGATGAATCTAAGGGATCAGGCTCATATTTTTATGGTTCTTATTTCTCATTGCATCCACTGCTGTACTCGTGCCAGATTTGCACCAGTCGGAGTCAATTAAAAATTGTTCTTTTTCATTCGTTCTTTTTTTTTTTCATTTATTTATTTTATTTTTTCAATTTAAGAATAGTTTCCAGAAATCGCTACGAACTACTATTTTTTGTATCGTGCTACTCACTACTCTACTTTTTTTTTTAAAGTAGCGCGCTACACTACAAACTACTAAAAAATGTAGTTACTACAGTAGTTTCGCTACTTGTAGCACGCTACTTCCGACCACACTGCTAGAAATATAGCAGTTTTTTAATGAATGCGAAACGTAAATCTCAAAATATTTCAACATAAGCCATTGATAAAGGACTTATTAAAAGTTGTTTTTATAAGTCAGGAATCAGTTTAATACAATAGGAATAGATTAAGAGTCATTCCATAGTGACTAACGTAACATTCAGAGCTGATTTTGTAACTGTTTTTACTTGTAACTTAAAGGATAAAAAATATTTTTTAGTCATGCTGGTGGATTTCCAATGTACATGGGATCTATGTATCATTTCTGCTAAGAATTTAAAACAAAACTACTGACAGTAGATATTTTTTCAACCAAAATAGCAGCGTGACTAACGTATTATTTTTGCAACCCTGAAAATGAATGCTCATGTTGTGAGGCAAAAATTTCTCGAAGTGTAGCAGGTGTTAAAAATTGAATGATTTATTTGAAAAATGTGTGAAGTTGGCTTTTAAAAACATAAAATACATTTATTAAATCTTATTTTTTTTTTAGTCTTTAAGTGTCACTTTTACTCAAGATGGAGTATGACTAACGTAACCATCGAATAACTTGCAGTAAACACACTACAAACTATTTATTATGGCTAATCTCAGTGATAATTACAATACCGTAAAGTCGGGCTACTTGGACCCACAATGGGGTTACTTGAGCCCACAGTAAAATGATAATATCTGGGTTTGGTACCAGCGTTAGGAACTGCAGACAGGGGCGCCCCGAGCTTAAATTTTTGGGAGGGGGAAAATTCTCAATTTGCCGAATGGAACTTCAAAATGTGCCGAATGAAAAAAATACGAGTATGTACACAAACTTAATACCATTACTTTGTGAGAAAAGACGATGGGTATAACTTAAAAAAAGAAAAAGGAAAAAAAATAAGAACTTTGATAACTAACAACGGGGTTGTATGCTGAATCGCCAAAGCGATTGATTGGATTTCTTTTTTACATATTATACAGATTAAAACATTTTGACTGCAAGACAGATTATAAAATATTGCAAAAAGTATTAGGTTGGTGCGTATGAAATGTCGGATTCTTAAGTAATTGTATAAAACTGCATATCTGTCTTCAAAAGCTGTTTATTCAATCAAAGTATGCTCCATTCGCTTCAATACACTTCTCCCAACGAGATTTTAAAGCGTAGATGCCTGTCTTTAAAAAAAATTTTGGTCTTTAGAATTAATAAACTCTGATATCGAGTTTTTTAGACTGTCTTCATTTTCACAGTGTTTGCCCCTTAAAAACAGCTCTAAATGCTTGAAAAAATGAAAATCGGTCGGCGAGAGATCCGGTGAATATGGTGGATGCTGCAAAACTTCATATTCCAGTTCGTTCAGTTTCGCAACTGTTTTGTGTGTCGGCAGAATTCATATCGGCAATAAACTCAAAAGAAATAACAAAAGGGAAGACCTTCGAGAAAACCTATTTTGCTGAAATGAGTCTCTGGCAATGGACAATACGACTATGAATGAGGTTATGCCAAAGACAAAAGTATAACGAAAACAGGGAGACAAACGTCCGCATGTAAAGAGAATCCGACATTTCATACGCACCAACCTAATAGCTTATTTTTCAATGGCGAATCAACGAAATTATAACAGGGTTTTTTTTTTCAACACTATTTCTTCATATATTACATGCATAATTTACTGAAAATGATGAAAACTAATTTTATTAAATTCTAAGAAAAAAGCATAATGTCTGAAAAATAATTTGAACAAAGATTAAAATTTATTTATGGCTAAAATTTTTTCCAAAGGCATGACGACCTTTAACGCAGAAATTAATTTGCTTCTAGTTATTGAGATCGGTGGCGGATTTACCAAGTCACACATGTGACACAAGAGCCCGGAAACGAATTTAAACTGCACATGAAAAAATGTTCACATGAAACAATGGGCTCCCAAACTGTATAAAAAAGATCAATTTAAAACTAACCGTTAATGGCGGTAATTCGCTGCTTGAAGCAGTCTTTATTTTCTTTCTTGCAGCATCAAATGGATTTTTTGGAGCTCCAGCAAGTTTCATGGAGATATGTCTTCCACCGTGGCAAAGTTCCTCGTGTTTTCGTTAAAATCGTCATCAAAATTAGTTCCACAAATTAAACACTCAACTTTATATCGTTTACGAATTATCTTCATTGCAAGCAAAATCAATAAATTAAGTAAAATAGATAGATGTATTTCAGTACTATAATTAAAACGAAAAACAATATTGAACTAGTTCGACGGTCGATTCTTTTCGTTGTGAAGAAAGTCAAGAAATGGAACTAAATAAATGAAGCTAAGCAGATAATATTTTTCAGTGAAAGAAAAAATCTGCTAGTGAAGCAAAAAAAAAAAAAAAAACTGAAGTCACCGCACATAATATTCGAATTCTTTGCGTTCAAAGTGCAACATTTATGCATTGCAGCATTTTCACTATACATTATCCGTCTTGTCTAGGGTCATGCAACACACACTATGGAATTCACTGAAAGGCGCCAAGGAAAGAAACGGTTTGGTTCATAGTAAATAACGTCAATAAAAGAATGAGATATATTTTAATTAATCGGATCTTCTCATTTTCAAAGATGACAAATGTATAGCAAAAAAAAAGAAAGTTTGCTAAAAAATATTTCAAAACTATTCCTGAATGTGCCGAATCGTTTTCCTATATGCCGAATAAGGAAGATGTTTGGGAGGTCCCGGTGACCTCCCTGGACCTCCCTTCGGGGCGCTCCTGACTGCAGAGTGCTTCTACCTAGCGGAGAAACGAGGAACTACGTGCAAGTCTTCAACTAATAAGTACCAAACCTAGATTTTATCATTTTACTGTAATGGGCTCAAGTAACACCCTAAGGTCCAAGTAACCCGACTTTACGGTACTTTTCAATTTGTTTTAACTTCTTATGTTGTATGATTTTTATTTATTTATTTTTTTATTTATTTTTGGATACTTTTTTTTCACTTCGGTATTGTTTTTTCTTCGGCTGAGGTTGTTATTTCTATCGAATGACCCTTAATTGACCAAACAATTGACTTCAATGTAAAAAAAAAAAAAAATGCGAGGCGATTGATATTAGATGTCTTAAATTTCTCACCGCTAGTGAGTCGTTGGCGTTTTGAAACAATGAAAAATCCTTGCCAATATGTAAATGGAGAGAACCCCACGTTTTTTTTTTTTTTTTAATATTAAAGTTACTTGTTTTTACAGTTATTCTATTCCTATTGTTTTACGCTAATTCAAAAAAAAAAAAAGTTATACTTAACTGTAGGACATCCTTTCACTGTTGAACATACTTAACTGTGTAAAATATGAACTTTTACTTTTTGTTCATATGGTTACAAAAGTATGCATTGTAAAAAATGAATGTTGTTTTTACAGTTTAATACATCTAATTTTATAGTAGTAAACTGTAAAAATTGCTAATTTTACAATAATAAACTGTAAAATAACTACTTTTACAATACTAAACTGTAAAAATGCAAGTTTTACAGTACTAAACAGCAACATTGCTAATTTTTAACCGACTTCAACAAAGGAGGAGGTTCTCAATTCAAAGCGTGTACTTTTTTTTTGTTTGTTCGCACATAACATCTGATCTACTGAACCGATTTGGACGATTTTATTTTTAATCGATAGGAGATGGTGTAACTTAGGTACCATGTACTCATATGACGATATTTGTTCACAAGAAAAAAAGTTATTATGGAAAACAGTAAATTTCATGTCATTTCCCCATTAAATGATTAAATTTTCAATCCATTGTTGCAAAAATGTGTTGCCTCGCAACAGCAATATTAATAGTAATCATGATGAAAATTTTGAACCAAGGCTTCTCTGGAGTAAGTATGAAATATTAATAAGTAGTCGAATTTAAAGCGATTTGTCCCAAATGATTAAATATGAAATCCATTGTTACAAAACGTGGTTGATATGAAACTGTAATAATAATGATAATGAGAATTTTAAATGAAGGCTTAACTAAATCAAACATGAAACTCATTAGCGGGCAACGTACGTAGTATGTGTTAAAATCTTATGAACAACGAGAAACTAGAATTGCTTTGAAATATAAATTAGTTGAAAAGCCGTTGATATTTAAATGGCTTTGATTAGGCTAGTACACAAATAAATACCAGAGAATAACAAAAATTATTTTTTAGTGTCAATCGTTTAAAATTTTAGACGCGTTGATAGTTTCTTCCTTTTTTTCAGTTTATTTTATAGCTCATTTACTTAAGAAAATTAGGTGAAGTTTCGTAATGGAAACATTACCTTATTTCACAAAACTTATGTTTAAAAGTAGTTTCGATGGTGTTCAAAGAAAAAAAATTATTTTTTACTTTTTAGAGCAATTTCCAACTGAAGTCGGTTCTATTTTTTTCCAAAATTATTTTATACAGTTTATTACCTTGTATTTTACAGTTTTGAACTGGAACCTCTGCTGCCGGTATTATACTATTTATTTTACAGTATAATACAGCTAAATTTTACGACAATAAACTGCTAACTTTACAGTAAGAAACAAAAAATTGCTAGTTTTACAGTTAATTACTGTGCATTTTTCAGTTTTCAATCGGAACCTTGGCTGCCAGTATTATACTGTAAAAACAAGTTCATTTTTTGTTTTTGCAGTGTTTTTTAGGTTTTTTTAAAAAAAGTTTTAATTACTATACCTCACTATTACTCCCAGTTTATATCGCTTGCATTTACGTTAACAGACTTCAACAATTCCGTACCCAAGGTCGTGCTAAAGGAGAGGGTTTTTGCACAAGGGAGAGGCGATCTCCCCCATCGCACCTCCTTGTATCCGCCCTTGGTCCATACAGTCTATAAACTGACTAAAAACCTGGCTTCTAGTATAACGCTGAACTTAAGCAAACTTATTATTATATTTACCCTAGAGTAGCTTTTGAAACTTTTTTTTTTTCGTTTATTGATTTTTCTAGGGTAGATTTGCATTTTTCTTAAAGTGCAGGGGGCGGAAGGGGCAGTTTTAAGATAACCTATAAATGTGTGTGGAGTATTGTCCTCGAGTAAACTTATTGGCTTCCATTGTTTTATTAAAATAAGAAATAGCACTCTTAAATCTACTATTACCAACCCTAATTTTCTGAGTGGATGAATTATTTTCTGCAAATGTTTATCAAGCACAAGTAATGCTTCCAAAAAAATTATAATTTGCAAAAGAAGTTGAATTTCGACATCTCAAATTCAAATTATGTTTTTCTCAATGATGAATTATGATAGGTGTGTATATGTAAGTCATCATGTGTGTGTGTTTCTTCGCCACCGTGTCCATGTTGAGCAGGTCCCGGGAAGTGAGGCACCGGGACGCGAGACGTTGGCAGACTACCAGTCTGAAAGAGGGACTACACGACGTTAGAGGTCCAAAAAGAAAAAATGTAGCAATTTGCCATTTTTCTCAAAAAATCTGCTGTCGATAAACCTTAGAAGTTGACAAATGCATTAGAGAGTGAAAACTGAAATAATTGGGGCAATAGCTGGTCGAATTTTCAAGAATAACCGCGAAAATACTGTTCATTAAAATAAGTGCACCCTTTAATCAAATAAAGTGGTTGCACAGTTTAATGTATATAACATCCACCACACCACAATACAATGCTGCTTAATGTAATTACATTTTTTTAACAAAAAAAATTCATAACTTATTGAACATCAATGAAAAATGTATTAAAACTTCACAGGAGTGCTTTCAGAATTTGACGAACAAATGCACCACATAAAAATATTTTCTTTTGTGTATTTTCCTCACAATTCAACACATTACAATTTTTTTTATTTTTACTTTATTTATTTATTTTGCAAAAGACTTGTGCCAAATCAGCCATAAAATGCTTCTCGTAGCGACCATGCTCCCTGCATCACGCTCTTGCTCTCAAGAGGAGGCGAGGAGCAAAGCACACGTCAGCTCTGATAGTTTCCGGAATTCTCTAGGCTTTTCCACCAATAAACGTAAGCCGAATGGAAGTGAAACGTCGGCCAATCACCTTTCGCCACGCCGTCTCGTGACATTTAATAAACCTCTCAACCGGCATTTTGGCAGTCTATGTGGAAAATCATTTTTGGAAATCAAGTGTAGCATTATACCTCTGTGAATTTTATTGTGTGAATTCCCGAATTCTTCCATACGTGGCTGGATTTCAACTCTCTGTAATTAATTAGCGACTTCTAATAAGGTAAGAATTACATTTTTTAAAAGCATATTGTGAAAATTAAGCTGCCAGAGTACTATTTTAAGATACGTAATATACATTGAGTCTTTTCTTAAACATAACTGCATAATTTCCAATATCTATCCTTATTGAAAATATTTTTTATTGTAAGAATTATAATTCTCCCTCCTTTAAACTAAAGTCGTTAGAGAGGAAAGCACATACAATTTGTGTTTTAAAAATTGTTCAAAATCTGCAGTTCGATGTGAATATTAAAGATAATGTCCCTTAGAAATCCACAAGTAATAAATGCTAATTAATAGCTGAAATTTGCCTCTGAATGAGTAGCAAACATTGGAAAATCGCTTTTGAACCGTCACTTCCGTGGCTAGTAATGTTCAGTTTTAAAAATTGAACTGTTGCAATTTTTGGTTAATGGCCAGGGTGTTTTCTTAAGAATGAAAATAATTTATTTTGTTAAAGCCAAATTTGCGCTAAAATCTGTACTCTGCCAAAATAAAATCTTAGTGCATAATAAAATGGGGAAGATAAAAGTAGGATTTAACTTTGTTTCAATTTTCCATGATTAAGGTTTTAATTTAGTATCCTGCAGGATAAATAATTTTTGATAATAGTTATTGCAATGAAGAAACTGTAGTTTTATGAATAATATTTTTAAATGATTTTGGTGTTAGGTTTTAACATGCACATTAAAATACATTTTTTTTTGTCCATTAAATGCCTCAACATTTTACTGTGGTGATATATGCATTGAATACCATTCATTCTTTTTACTGCTTTAAAAGTATTGATTGTTTTATTGAATGAATTTTAAACTATAGTTTGATTTAAATTACCAGATTTTTTTTTTGGATATTAAATGTTATATGGTATAATTAACTCTCAACAGCTATTGATAATTTGAGTGAAACTGTTCTTTTATTTAAGATTATTTACCATTGACACAAGACTCAGATTCCAGAAATATCACCAACAAAGAGCTAAAAATTGAAACAGATTTTTATATATTGGCATTTGATATTTTTCACCCAGTTTAAAAGTATTTGAATTGTTCTGTTCAATTGTACATAGATTTAAATCTTCTAGAAGCTTACTAAATGCTGTATATTTCTTGTTGTCAAAAATGTAGTTGTAATAAATTTGATTATAATTCTTACTAAATATAAGAAATGGATCTTTAAATTATTCTTACTTAGAGAATATCACCTGCTTAGGCCAGATACTTTTCTTATAGGTGAAGGCTGGGTCATTGGTAGGTTTGGCCAATGACCCAGCTATCAATTTATAAGGATTTGAATTAAAGATAATGTTTGGTTAAAAAAATAGCTAAATTTAAATTCCTATTTATGGCACTAAATTAACCCATAAATTGTGTAATGTAATGACTACTAATGTAAGACACAATTGTTACCTAAATTATCACTTGAATATTTATTTCTGTTTGTAATTTACAGGTTTAATTATGAAGATTGTTACGAGGTTAGCAGCTTTATCGCTGCTTGTGGCTAGTTTAGTATCTTCGAAATCAGACGACAAAAGCAAAGATAGTGTTGGTACTGTCATTGGCATTGATTTAGGAACAACTTACTCATGGTAACTACTTTATTCAATTAAAATACTTATTTTATAGATTTTAATGATTTTTTATAAAGTTATTCATTTTTCTATACATTAAGTTTTACTTAAATTTTATTGATCGATTAGATACATAATCCTTAAATTAGGATACATTAAATATCCTTAATATATATAATTTAAATCTTTTGGTTTATTCCTACAAAATATTTGACCAGCAGTAGTCTGCTCTAATGCTGCGGAATCCATTTTTTAATTCTGAAAGCTTAAAGTTGACTTGAGTTCTGTATTGAATAATAAAAAATACTTAGTTTGAAAAAACAAACATTGTTAATTTTTTAATTATTTCTTCAACCATGACTTAAATCTTGTGTTAGATTTATACCTTTTAAAATCTTTTTAGATATGGTTCAAGATTGTTTTAGCAGTGACTAAAACACATTATAGTCGGATAAGAAGTTTTGAAAACTGAAAGTTCCTATCATTAAGAAAATATAGTTTCTGAATAAGTAAATGATTATATGAATAATTTTTTGAAACATGCAAAGAATTATAATCAATGATGTTTACTTAATGTGTGAAAAGATTAAGTTTCAATTTAAAATAAAAGTAAAACATCTAAAAGGGTTTTTATACCTGAACTGGCCTTGGCTGCTAAAATAGCAGACTTTAATTTAAAAGCACCAAAGGTCATATATTTAAAGTTGAACCGACAGTCTTGGCAAAATATAATTACTTTTTATTTAAATATTCCTATATTTAACTTCTCAAATACTTTGTTTACAAGTTCCAATAAATTACATAAGAAAATTCTGAATAAAATTTTGATCCATGTTTCTCTTTCAGTGTTGGAGTCTTCAAGAATGGTAGAGTTGAAATCATTGCTAATGATCAAGGTAATCGAATCACACCCTCTTATGTGGCTTTTACTGCGGAAGGAGAACGGCTTATTGGAGATGCTGCCAAGAATCAGTTGACGTCCAATCCTGAAAATACAGTTTTTGATGCCAAACGTCTCATTGGAAGAGAATGGACGGATCCCACTGTACAGAAAGATATAAAATATTTTCCATTCAAGGTGAAATATTATGAATTCTTCATAATATCTTATTAAAATGTATTAAAATTTAAGAAATTAAACGTTCATTGATATTTTAATAAAATATGGAGATAATTAATATTGATAAACTACTGAATATGGAGTTTCTTTGAATACATAGAAATGTAAATCAAGGACTTGGCAAGCAGGGGGGGGGGGAAGATTGGGTAAACATGTTTTAGCTTAGAAGTGGAACCATGCGGGAACAAAACTTTAATTTCTTTGTTAACTGACTATATCTTTGAACAACAAATAATCTGAAAAATTGAAATGCAACAAAGTTTGGATTTAAGGCCTTTTAAATAAGGACAACAGAAGTGTGTACTGTATATGCAATTAAGATCTGTTATATTTTTCTCAGATGAAAACTTTAGCAGGACTAGTGATGTAACTTACGAGAGCCATTACCATTGCCTAACTATAGTATAAATTTAATTGTAAAATTTTTTTCATTTCCCTTCCACAAAAAGTACAAACTTTGAATGAAATCCTTGTCAGTAGCGTATATAGACTATGGTGCGCTCTCCCATTAAATTTGTAAGTACCCTCCACCCCATCCCTGATAAAAACATTTTTTCCCATGGAACTCATAGTTTGATGTTTTCGGATCGATCGACCCCTCGTCGTGGAGGCGCTACGTGTGCCACTGATCCTTGTTATGTTTTCTGCTTTAGAAATTCTGTTATTTAATAATTGAAAGTACAAAATATGTAAACAGCAGAATTGAGAATGAGGTCAACAGATTTCACTTTTACTTGTAGAGTCTTTTCAGGAAAAGTAGACAGCTTCTTAGCTAAAGCATTAAAGTTATTTAAGTATATTTTTACTATGGTTTTGTTTTTCCAATTTCTTTCCATGACTGACAGTATCTTTTGAAATAACAAAAGACCAATATCTTTATTTCTGTTACTGTTTTTTGTAACTCTTTTTTGGTCTTTATATGCACTATTTTTTACCGTTAATATTAGCTGTAAACCTTATATGCATTATAATATTTTCAATGTTTCCAGGTTGTTGAAAAAAATAGCAAGCCTCATATAAAGGTAGATACTAAAGATGGTGTTAAAGTATTTGCTCCTGAGGAGATATCTGCTATGGTTCTCTCAAAGATGAAGGAAACTGCTGAGGCTTACCTTGGCAAGAAAATTCAAAATGCTGTTGTGACAGTTCCTGCCTACTTCAATGACGCTCAGAGGCAAGCGACTAAAGATGCTGGTACCATTGCTGGTCTGAATGTGATGAGGATCATCAATGAGCCTACTGCTGCTGCCATCGCTTATGGGTTGGACAAGAAGGAAGGAGAGAAGAATATATTGGTTTTTGATCTTGGTGGTGGTACCTTCGATGTATCCCTGCTGACCATCGACAATGGAGTTTTTGAAGTTGTGGCCACTAATGGAGATACTCACTTGGGTTAGTATACTTTCTGTAGTGTAATTTATAAAATATTTATAGCTTTTATTCATATAAATATTAAATATGCATATCAATGTCGCAAGCTTTTATTACTGATACCTTATAAGCCGATTATCTTTTATATGGGCAAACAATGATTTCAAGTGTTTCAAAGTTAATTTTCATCCTTATTGTCCTAACATCTGTTCATTTATCATGTTATTCAAGCCGTCAGCCCAATACTTTGAATTTGTGCAGCATCTAATACCAACGTCCCCGTAATACGAAATGCCTACTGCATTTGCCTCGAAAAGGATACAACTGTTCGGAACAAAGCGCTACCTTATGACCTGCAACTATTGGCAATGGATCTGAACAATATTCTAATTAAATTTCTCATTGGTTAAATTTTTGAATTCAAATTTAGAAATCAAACATTTGTCAATTTCCCCGACAGTTTTTTTGTTTCGACAGACTTCGATAGATGGCACTGCGTGCTAAACAAAGAGCGAAATTTTGGTCTCTGTTAAAAAGCAAAAAGTGATAGGCGTTTAGTATTAAGGAGGCGATAATACTTTTGGTCCTAAATGGATGTTTACACAAATTGAACTTTATTTTTATTTTTGATCCAAACATAGTGGTTTTCTCAATGAGTATCTTTCATAATTCTTAAATACTTGATTCTACTAATCAAGTGTTAGTGGCCTTCTTCCTATTGTGAATTTTATTACTTTATTGTACACAATTGAAGACATTTTAAATTTGAGAGATTTTAGAGTAATTTTTCTTTCAATTTAGTTTATGTGAAATCATGACTATCTTTCAGTTATAAAAAGCATATGTGTAACACTTAAAGTCATGGTCCTTGCCTCTGAGTAAACCATTTTTTTGCCAAATCGATTTTCATCTACATTTAAAATTTTTTTTAATAACATTACTCATCCCTTTTAATTTTATGCATAGGTGGAGAAGATTTTGATCAGAGAGTAATGGAACACTTCATTAAAATCTACAAAAAGAAAACTGGCCACGACATAAGGAGTGACAACAGAGCTGTGCAAAAACTGAGACGTGAGGTAGAAAAGGCAAAGAGAACCTTGTCTACTGCCCATCAAGCTAGAATTGAAATTGAATCATTTTACCAAGGAGAAGACTTCAGTGAGACTCTTACAAGAGCCAAATTCGAAGAACTGAATATGGTAAGAATTTTTAATACGAATAGAAAAATCCAGTTTTGAAAAGGTCTTGTTTAACTTTGCTTTTTAATAAGTAAAAGTATTCAACAATTTAAACTTATGAGTAACAATTTCATTTGCGAAATTTTGTGTAATAACAACTATTTTTCTGAATAAAAGATTTGATAGATATCATTAAATAGTTGTTAAAGTATAAAATATTTCACAGTTTTAGTTTTAACAGAAAGTTTTGAATTTTAAAACATAAATAGGTATCCAATCTTTGGTTATATTAAATTTTAGCTAATGTTTTGGTTTAACTCTCTCTTAACTTGACAAACCTTGTTATTGAGGTTTCATTAAATATTTAAATGATAAAGATAATCATAAATGAAGATGTTTGATTACTGAATTTTCACGAAGTACTTTGTTCAATTTGGTAGGATCTGTTCAAGTCTACCATGAAGCCAGTTCAGAAAGTTCTTGAAGATGGTGACATGCAGAAGAAAGATATTCATGAAATTGTTCTTGTGGGAGGGTCTACCAGAATTCCCAAAATTCAACAGCTTGTTAAAGAATTCTTCAATGGAAAAGAGCCAACAAGGGGTATTAATCCTGATGAAGCGGTAGCCTACGGTGCAGCTGTACAAGCTGGTGTGTTAAGTGGAGAAGAAGATACCGGTAAGTTTTTTTCCTCAAAGATTGCCACTTTGTAATAAAAATAGTTTCGAAGTATATTTTTATTTAATCATTTCAAGAATAATCTAGTTAAATCTCGAATTAAAAATTATGGTAATATTTAATATTTTTGTATCTACAGTACCTATATCCTTAAGTATAAGAACTTTTATTCAGCAAGGGAGAACAAAAAATATTATTGAAAAATGTTAATATATCCTAAATAAAATATTATGGACATTTGAATTGAATACAGATATAGCATCTTTTTGAAAGTTATCTTATTCATAAACCAGCAGAAGGTTCATGTTGAATTGTATATTTACTTAATTTTTAATCATTAGTTTATGATTGTTACTATTTATCTAGTTACACTTGATTTTTCATTTCTTAACTTAAATTTCTTTCATATTTATTTAACTCTAAATACAATAACAATACACTTGAACTTTTTTACATTAAAAAATAAATAAAAATAGGTGTTAGGGCCCTGCTCCACATTAGCGTAAAGCAGAAACGTAAAATGGAACAAATAGTGTTCCTATGGAAAGTACCCGGATTTTCGGTTTCTGCCTTAGTTTTCGGTCGCGTTTTACGCTGATGTGGAGCAGGGCCCTTACAGCTAAAATTTTAAATTACTTTTTACAATTTCAACTATGTCACCAGCAGACTGCAATTTATAAATGTGATCGAAAATGGCTGTTCGCTAGATTTTGTGCCAAAATTTTCATAAAAATGTTTTGTCTAGATATAGTTCTTTAACATAATGAAAATAAAATTGAAAAGAATTAAAATTATCTTGTAGTTTCAAAGTAGGAATATTCCTTGCAAATTTCCATTCTTTTAAACTGTTAACGTATAACCTTTTTATGTGACCTTTATCATAATGCTGGTTCAATGTAATCTCATTGTTAATAATCAATAAGCAAACAAAATTGGCAGGTCTACAGTCAGATAATTAAAACTTGATTGTTTCTTACAGGAGAATTGGTTCTTCTGGACGTTAATCCTTTGACTATGGGTATTGAAACTGTTGGTGGTGTTATGACCAAGCTCATCCCAAGAAACTCCGTTATCCCAACCAAAAAGTCCCAGATCTTCTCCACTGCCTCAGATAACCAGAATACGGTTACAATCAAGGTAATTATTATTACACTTGTGTTTTCCCAAGGCTTCTAGTTAAATTTGTAAGCAAGTTTTATTTGCTGATGGTGATCATACTGGTTAGTCTAAATATACGAAATGTGCGTGCACTTTGGTATTTACAATAGTTTTCAAATGCAGAGCTGTAAGAGTTGGGTCTGTTGACTTTATCAAAGTAAAGGTTATAATAATGCTATTTTAATTTGTTCCCCGAGCTGAATGGTGACGTTAAGTTGTTGATTTTTTAATAAATTTCCCTTGTTGGTTCTTTGAAAATAGGCATTTTGTGGAACAGCTGTACTGATGCATTTGATTAAATGTTAAGTTCACTTTAAATAGGTATAAAAGATTTCACTAGAATAAAGTGAAATGACATCATGGTTAAGGCTAAGGAAATTTTAACCATTGCAAGGGTTGAAACTTCAGTTCTTTTATTTATCAAAGGTTATTTCTGTTGGGTTTCTTAACCATACATTCTACTTTTATTTTTACATGAATTAACCATATAAACAATAATTCATACTTTCTGAACCCTATATAATTAAGTAAAATAAGAATAATAGCGTTATATAGCACAATACATTGAAAAATTTGCAGACACGTGTTTCGGGCAAGATGCAAGTTGAATATGTAAAGTAACATTGTGTGCGAAAGTCACCAGTCTCATATCAAGTGCACTTTTACGATTAAAGCTTCGAAAATAGCTATTCCCGAACTATTGCCTTTCTTTTTTTCCCCTAAGATTAATTTCTAGTGAGCACTAAGTTAAAGATTTCTAAAGCAGACAGGGATTTGGACTAAATCAATAAAATTTTTGCAAATAAAATAAATTGCTTTCTTCTAAGTAAAAATGTTTAGGAAGGCTCTACTTATAAGTTTTAATCTTGACTTGAATCTTCATTACAGAAATTTAAATTTAACTATGCTAAAAATTGTTAAATAGAAAACTGTTTTTATTCTATGTAATGTATATTTTCCTATGGTATCTATTTACTATATTCTAGTTGAGCACAGATAGTATAAAACAAATATATGGCTTTTGCTTTGTTGCAAAGATTAGCCAATTTCTAAAATTTGTCTGATAAAGTGTTTTTTTTTTAATTGAGGGAGCTAGTTGGGTAGTTTTTTCTCAAATTCTGATAAAGGTATAGAAAAAAGGTTGATAAAGGTATAGAATTTTGGTTTTTAAAAAGAAATCCTGATTTTAAATACCCCAATTTTTTTTTTTTTAAGATGGTTGTTTAATAATTTGAACACCAAAAAGCCTACAGTTTGTTTAGTTCTGTCAGCTCTTAAAACATTAGTATAGTGTACTTTACTTTTGCATTTTAATTAATGATTCTCATTTTTTATATTTTAGGTTTATGAAGGTGAAAGACCTATGACAAAGGATAATCACATTTTGGGCTCCTTCGATCTTACTGGAATCCCTCCTGCTCCTCGAGGTGTACCCCAGATTGAAGTGACGTTTGAAATAGACGTTAATGGTATCCTTAAAGTCACTGCCGAAGACAAGGGTACGGGCAATAAAGAAAAGATCACTATCACCAATGATCAAAACAGGTTGACCCCCGACGACATCGAGAAAATGATTCGTGATGCCGAACAGTTTGCGGAAGATGACAAGAAGATAAAAGAAAAGGTTGAAGCGAGAAATGAACTTGAATCGTACGTGTATACGCTGAAAAACCAGATCAATGATAAAGAAAAAATGGGCAGCAAATTGAGCGATTCAGACAAAGAAAAGATTGAAGAGGCCCTCGATGAAAAGATAAAGTGGCTGGAAAGCAACCCCGATGCAGAGGCCGAAGAGTACAAATCCCAAAAGAAAGAAGTAGAGGACATAGTTACTCCCATTGTTTCCAAACTTTACGGTGAGGCTGGTCATCCTCCACCACCTTCTGGCGATGAAGACTTAAAAGATGAACTATAATTAATTTAATTTTATAGTTTTTTTTTGACTTCTGTGAAGGAACTTTTTTCTAATCGGATGGACTTGTAAAATGTTGTATTTACTTGTGATATGCAAGCGGGATTCACGTCATCTGATTGAACATTTGTACATAATTTTCACAGCTCTATTTATACATTTGTTTTCATGTTAGTATTTAAATAAATTTGTTTCTTGTATAAGCTTTTCTTGTTGTTGAACTTTAAACTCACTCATACATCTCTCTTAAACGTTGCAAATTTGTTAGAAAACGTAGAATTTTACGAAACTCTAATATGTTTTTTTCATGAAATTTATTAAATTTAGCAAAAGTTTTGAAGTTAGAAATCTTTCGTCATTACAATTAAAAATAGACATTTACCGGGAGTTAAAATTGTCTTTAAATTTCAACTCTTTAATCATTCAAATTTCTTTTAACTGTTCTTTTCAGAACACAAGTTAGAATCTAAAAGCATTTAAAATGCTTTTTTTGTATGCATTGTCATCATGAAGACGTGTGTTAGATTAGTGTTTATTGGCAATTATCATTTTGGGGCCATTTAATTTAATGGAAAACTTAATTTGATATCTCAAATTAAGAATTTATACCTGAATTATATTGCAATCGTCAATCATTATACATGCGTGACACAACATTTGTTTTTAGTCTTAAATTCAATTTTTATGTTTCTGCGTTGTGGCCAATGAAAAACCAAATGCCGGATTTAATTTGTTCAACTTGAGGCAAAAGTGCAAATGAGTTTTGCTTTATCAAGATAAAACAAAATATTCTTACTCTAGTTTTTCTGGCATTACCCCCTTTTTGTGTAGACTAGCTAGACTGCCCTTCTCTTTTTCTTATTTTGCTTAAGTTCGATTATTTTAAGCAATTTTTCAAATCTTTAACTAACCATTTCTTTTAATTTTTCTTTGAAAATTCCTTCAATTATTTAAAGATATGACAACTGAATTTGACAATCATTTTGAGCTTTACGAAGCTGTTTAAATTGCTTTGATTGCTGTAAGTTTTTTTATACATAGAGCAGAGATATTTCAAAAGTTTTTTAAGAAATAATTATGTGGAAGTTTGAAGTTCCTTATTATTAATCTTCTTTCTAATATTAGTGGTTGAAAGCTTGGCATTGGTACAGGCTCAAAAATCGTATGAAAAAATAAAATTGGGAATTATGAAAGCACAAAACGAGAAAAAGCCATGCGATCAATGTTTGTGTAATTGGGACGTTCAGTGCAATTGAATAATGCGAAAAATAGAAGTTTCTTGTGCTGTAGAACTTTTATAGTTATGATGCTCTGTACAATATGGAGCAAAAAGATAGTGGGGGAGAAAGGATGGTCTAATTTTTTATGTGTAGGAGTAACCTCAAATGTCAAGTTTTGGAAGTGGAGAAATTTCTTGATTCTGTCTGATTCAGGAAATTAGGAGGTAGTATTTGCAGTTGTAATTCCCTTTATTTAGTGGAACCTACGCTTAATATCTTTACTGTAGGAAGCAGTTAATGAATGGGACATTTCTAGTTTCCAGAAATAAATCTGTGAAAAAGATTTTTTCTTCATTTTGTTTTTAGTTGACAAATGTCAGTAGTGATTCAAGTAATGCAATAAAATTGTTTCCCTGGTTTAAGACTTTTTCTTCCAAGAGCACGATGAGTAAGAATCTACTTCGTGAAGTAAGTTTGCACATTTGTTCTAAATTTGTTATTAATTTAAAAGTATTTATTCACCTTCCACGATTTCGAGTTTTATATTTCATTTGATTATTCTTTTATTCACTTATGGAAACATTTTAATTTAGATTTTGTATTATTATAAAAGGGACTATGTTTTATAAGAGTTGTTGAGGTTGAATAGGATACATTTTTCCCTTTCTACAAATAAAAGTTTATTGGTAAATTACCTTAAATTGAAAAAAAAAAAGTTTTGTAGTTCTTTGTGAATGTTAGGCTCGTTAGCCTGTCATTTGTCCTAAACATACTTGCATAATGTCTTGTTTAACATTATGTTAAGCAATATGAATTTTAATAAATTAATAACTGATTTTCATTGCACTTCACTTCATAATTTTAAGTTCTTGAATGAGTACATTATGGCCAGGGCCGTCATTTCAAATTTTTCCAGGGGGGATGCAAAGGGTCCAAACACAATACAATTTCCATCGGAAAACATCCAAAACCACGGCCACTTATAGGTAAATATTATTCAACTTCGCAGAGATGGCCTATGACTCCTCCTGTTTTCAGGATTGTCCATTTTTAGGAAGGGGTGATACGCAGATGAAAATTGAGGAATGGGATTCACAATTGCCGCATTGGTTATAAAGCTTGAATACGTCACTTTGCTTAATTTTAATTGGTCTCCCAATTTGAGAAATTAGCCAAAGAGGAAACTATTTTAATTTTTGCACAATCGAGAAAGATTTCTCATTGGATACTAGAAAGTAGGTGGGTCTTGGTTTTATATCTTTCCGCAGCCATTGGCCATTGACTGCAACGCCTCCAACTGTTCATTTAAATTTAAAAATAAAATGGTAACATAAGGGTTGCAATAAAGAAAGCAAAGACTTATTTTCACTTCCTCGCCAAATGCAGGTGTGGCTCGAAGTATTATTTAATATTTCATAGAACTTATCACTTCGGCAAAATGTCGCTAAACTTGCAAATATGGCACACTGGAGTTTCTTCCTTCTCTACCTATTTTAAGGAATGGACTCGTTTTCTCATTTGATTGACACCGGCCATCTCGTCGCGGTTGAATAATAAATTGATTTCTCAGTCAGGGGGAGGGGCAATTGACCCCCCCCCCCAAATGAGGGGCCTGATTATGACTAGAAAGTAGAATAAATTAAAAGATGCTAATAGCTGGATATTGGTTTCCTATGGAAACCAGTTTATGAATCATGCTAAGTATCTTTTTGTAGCTCAAGGTTTGTTTCAAGCCCATTAACTTACATTTGATTATACCTGAACAAGAAGTTCTGTCAAGAACTAAACGAGCCTACTTTCCCGTACATCGATATCGGCATTCTAGCATCTGATCAATATTCTATTAATTATATGAAACTGAAAATTATGTCAAACATACCTTTATAGCACTTAAAGCTGATTTCTAAAAGCAAAATATACCCCTCTCATCAGATGAAGTAGACACGTAAAAAGTAAATAAACGAGTAAATAAAGTTTTGTCGCACCATTTAAAGAACGTAACTGTCATAGTTCTTCCGTAGAAAAATTCCACAACCGTTTTCAAAAGAAAAATAAATAAATAAATAAAAGAACAAAGAACATCAAAACACATTTAATCAAAGAAAGAAAAAAAATCGTTACAAAATGTCTCGAATTTCATTTTTAATCCGTTGCCAGTTAATAAATATAAATAAAGAATAAAATGCTCTCGTGAATGAAAAATTTTTGTTAACAAAAAAAATCGTCTGCCAAAAAAAAAAAAAAAAAAAAAACAATAGTAATAAATTAAACAAAACAAATAAATAAATAAACAAAAAATCGTCTGCCCAGTCAGTCATTTTTTCATTATTTTTTGGACTTGGCGATATTTTTTGGGCTTGGCGATATTTTTTGGGCTTGGCGATATTTTTTGGGCTTGGCGATATTTTTTGAACTTGGCGATATTTTTTGGGCTTGGCGATATTTTTTGGGCTTGGCGATATTTTTTGGGCTTGGCGATATTTTTTGGGCTTGGCGATATTTTTTGGGCTTGGCGATATTTTTTGGGTTTGGCGATATTTTTTGGGCTTGGCGATATTTTTTGGGCTTGGTGATATTTTTTGGGTTTGGCGATATTTTTTGGGTTTGGCGATATTTTTTGGGTTTGGCGATATTTTTTGGGCTTGGCGATATTTTTTGGGTTTGGCGATATTTTTTGGGCTTGGCGATATTTTTTGAACTTGGCGATATTTTTTGGGCTTGGCGATATTTTTTGGGCTTGGCGATATTTTTTGGGCTTGGCGATATTTTTTGGGCTTGGCGATATTTTTTGGGTTTGGCGATATTTTTTGGGCTTGGCGATATTTTTTGGGTTTGGCGATATTTTTTGGGTTTGGCGATATTTTTTGGGCTTGGCGATATTTTTTGGGCTTGGCGATATTTTTTGGGCTTGGCGATATTTTTTGGGCTTGGCGATATTTTTTGGGCTTGGTGATATTTTTTGGGTTTGGCGATATTTTTTGGGCTTGGCGATATTTTTTGGGCTTGGCGATATTTTTTGGGTTTGGCGATATTTTTTGGGCTTGGCGATATTTTTGACTTGGCGATATTTTTTGGGCTTGGCGATATTTTTTGGACTTGGCGATATTTTTTGGGTTTGGCGATATTTTTTGGGTTTGGCGATATTTTTTGGGCTTGGCGATATTTTTTGGGCTTGGCGATATTTTTTGGGCTTAGCGATATTTTGGGCGATATTTTTTGGGTTTGGCGATATTTTTTGGGCTTGGCGATATTTTTTGGACTTGGCGATATTTTTTGGGCTTGGCGATATTTTTTGGGCTTGGCGATATTTTTTGGACTTGGCGATATTTTTTGGGCTTGGCGATATTTTTTGGACTTGGCGATATTTTTTGGGCTTGGCGATATTTTTTGGGCTTGGCGATATTTTTTGGGCTTGGCGATATTTTTGGGACTTGGCGATATTTTTTGGGCTTGGCGATATTTTTTGGACTTGGCGATATTTTTTGGACTCGGCGATATTTTTGGGCTTGGCGATATTTTTTGAGCTTGGCGATATTTCCTTGAAAAGACCTTTCGAACAAAAAAAAGTTTGTTCAAATCGGACTGTTCATTCAAAAGTTAGTATCGCGGGACCGGTTGTTTGAACGGCTCAAAGTTGAACCAAAAATTGTTCAAATCGAAAAATCAAATACGGGAATGAGCTGTACTCGCCGAGATCTTTCCAACAAAAAAAAGTTTGTCCAAATCGGAATGTTCATTCAAAAGTTATTAGGGGGGGACAGACAGACCGACAGACCGACCGACAGACCGACCGACCGACAGACCGACCGACACACAAATTCCCCATCTCAATACCCTACTTTCAAATTTTTAATTTTTCGATATTTATTTCATTTTTTTGTTTCTTTTTGACTTTTTTTTACTTGGCGATATTTTTTGGACTTGGCGATATTTTTTGAACTTGGCGATATTTTTTGGACTTGGCGACATTTTTTAGATGCATTAAGCCAATTTTAATGCTTTTTTCGTCTCTTTTATTTTTAACGGGAAAGTAGGCTAAAAAGCAGTGCTGAAGGGGACGTTACTTATATTGATGAATACCAAGTGTATGAAATTATCCCTGCTGTTGAAATGTTTCTCAAAAATGAGTTTTATCATTTTACACAAGTTTTAGATGAAATAGTACTTTTGTTTTTTTTTCTCATCAGGCTATTAGCAAAATATTCTGTCATTTATCCATGTTGGTAAATCATATGAATTTTCGAAAAAGAAAAAGAATGAATCCCCCTTCAAATTATGTCTTATAAATTACACAAGCGATCCATTCAACCCTAATGGATTTCTTTTTTACTTCCTTTTACGTAGTAAAGGAAGTATTGTGATCACGAAAAAAATTTCACTCAAATTTCGGTCTAAATTTTGACTTTGCTCACCCCTGAATGAATGTCGCGTAGTTTTTTCGACCTGTCAGCACGTGCATATGTACCTAACAACACACAAACAGCCGAAAAATCAATTTCGACCACCCCCGAGTAAATTACGACGAGTTTTCTCGTGACGTCTGTATGTACGTATGTGCGGATGTATGTGCGTATGTGGCTCGCATAACTCAAAAACTATATGCCGTAGAAACTTCTAGCTTGGTATGTAGGCTCTGAGGGGGGTCTAGTTGTGCACCTCCCCTTGTGATTGCATTCGAATGTTCCCAAAGGGGTCTTTTACCCCTTTTTTGGGGTAAATCAATGTTAATTTCAATACAGACTCAAGTGATATGAACTGGCGCCACTACTTGGCGACATGTCGCCAAGTGTTTGACGCCAACTTGGCGATATATCGCCAAGTTGGCGACAAATTTGGCGAAAAAATTATTTTTTGAATTTGGGTTCAACTTGGCGCTATTGGCGATATTTTGCGAAAAATTCATTAAATGATATTAAAATCAGCAATATTTAGAAAAATAACCATTGTAAAATATTTTTTGCATTGTTTCGTGGCAGATGAGGGACGTAAATATTTGAATTGTTACCTTGCTCACTCCAAGCACTTTTTCTAACACTTAAGGCAACTACTAAGAAATTTACACGTAAAAGGAAGTAGTGTGGGGTCCATACCAGATTTTTTTTTTTAATTCTTTCTCATTGCAGGTGATTTATTAACCGACTTCAACAAAGGAGGAGGTTATCAATTCAAAGCGTATGTTTTTTTTTGTTTGTTCGCGCATAACTTATGATCTACTGAACCGATTTGGACGATTTTTTTTTAATCGATAGGAGATGGTGTAACTTAGGTACCATGTACTCATATGACGATATTTGTTCACTAGAAAAAAAGTTATTATGGAAAACAGTAAATTTCGTGTCATTTCCCCATTAAATGATTAAATTTTCAATACATTGTTGGAAAAATTTTTGCCTCGCAACAGCAATATGTAAACTAATAAACTTTATTTAAACGTAATTA